>JANTPM010000246.1:47628659-47647432 GCA_025434745.1 Erythroxylum divaricatum
ATAAATGTGTAATGCAATTTAACATCATTCTATCCTTTCAAGAGATAATACGTGTCTGTCATGCATTTGTAATACTTTTGAATATCACGTTTATCAAGAGAACATCATTTCATCTTGAAATATTCTTGACGGATTTACTTATCAATCAACTGGAAGTCACCCATAAATTCTTTGTGGATAATGCCAAGTAATGCTCCAGCAGTTGATACTTGTATGTACTGAAGGCGTTGATACTCATTTATACTTTGCCACCATTCTCACAAAGTACCAGTAAATCTAGATGTAAACTCAGACAAAATATCCAGAAGAGGATGATTAGGTCTGGTCATTTGTAGATCAATCCAAACACTGAATTCATATATTCGATCCCTCTATTTCTTAAGTGGAAGATCATCGAACGTAAACCAAGGTCCTGAAATAGACTTAGTTGTAGATTGTGCAGCTGTCGTAGCTGGTGTTGCTTGAGGTGCTAGTTTAGGTCTCAAGGGTTTAGTACCTGTGGATTCAACTTCACGGATTTTTAGTTCAATTTCAGTATATTGAGGCATAATCATAAGAACAGTTGATAATTTTGAAAGCTCAACAAAGTTAGTTGATGAATCAGTCGATGGTGAAGAGACTGGTTCACATGATGACTCTGATGAGGTGTATTCAGATGAACACTCAGAAGGTGTTGCAGAGAGTTTAGATATATTGCGTTCCGATTCAGTTTTCTCTGAGAGAGAACTGGAATTATCTGCAAGAGGTGTAGAGGTTAGAGTAGCTATATACTCTGTCTGCTTAGCTTTGTCCTTCCCAAGAGATAAGGTGGAAGGTTGTACTAGTGGTGGAGACTCCGAAGGAGTATGAATGCGTAGAGGCTTTCTCCACTGTTTCGTAGGTTCAAAATCTGTATATGAAGATGATGCTTCTGGAACTTTTGAAGACTCAGAGACTCGAGGTTTAGGCATACGATCAGATGTAGACTTTGGCTTTGATCATTGAGACTTTTCTTGAGTTGTCTGAAGATGAATATACTGTCTAATCAAAGGATAGTTAAATTTGAATACCTTTGAATATTCAGCTTCTTCTGGATACCGTTGATACGAAAGAGATAGATATGATGGTTGAATATTTGGAAAATTCGAAGAGGATATTAGATTGTGCTACATACATATCAGCTTCCATTTGTCGTACAATTCCTTGTATCTTACGAACTTTTAAGTCAAAATCCAGCCCCGTGTAATGGGCAGAGATGTGTTGTTGTAAGTTAGCATCAAGACATTGAATCTGAGCTTTATAGACAGATACATTGTTTGTATCTGTTCTGAAATAGAACAAATTTCTTATGAATAATGATGTTTTGTTGACTAATTCCATCCAGTTTGAAATTAATATTTCTCAGAACCTTGTTCTGTGCTACTACGTTTGATGTCTACTAGTTAAGAACTTCATCAGTAGGATTTGATGCAAGTGTTCCTTGTGAAGTAATTCCTAATGATCTGATGTAAGGGTTAAAGACAACCCGATGTGATTCATCGGTACTCCTGGATAATTGAAGAAAGTTATCCTCATATGGTAAAACTATCATACAGGGTAGAGGAGTAGGAGTCATAACAGGAATTGTTGGCGTAGATATGTAGGGATCTGACTTAGTAAACATAGACAGCCGGAGCATCTCTCTAAGAGACTTTGGCCAAGATCTTTCTATCATAAATAGACCATTACGATCGTCTAGATCTGGATCCTCACTAAGAGGAGGATATACGTGAGAAAATTGGCACCGATATTTGGGCTTTGATTTCTTCTTCCTTTTCTGTTGATATCTTGGATCATCATCATCAGAATTTGACTCAGGGTTGAGACAGATCTCACAATCTGGTTTGTATATGGATGGGTCGACATCCCATACAAAATTTCCACGATGATGACTGACATAGACCGGATCTCCATTAGATTTTAAATAATGAAAAGGAGGACCGTCTTTACCTTCCGTATGAGAAAATACGGGCTAGATCTTAAGACTTGTTGCCTTAGAAGATAGATCTGGTAGATCTTGAGGTTCAATGGGCTGGATCATCAGAATAGAGCCTGATGTAGATGGACCAGGCATGTCGTCACTGGCCCGTGTGTAGATGGACTTGACTGAGCCATCTTTCAGTGTCTTCATAATTGGAGGAGTTGTAGTATGAAAAGAGTGTCTATGAGGCGCGTGGAATATCTTCTGGTAGTTGGTAATCCATTATGTTGGCATCTTTTCAAGCTCCGTTGAAGGTAACTGTTCCGGGATTTGGAGGATAGTTATCTGATTATTGGCTTTATCAGCAACAATGTAAGGAGCATTCGAAGTAGAATTTGGAAAATTTAAGTCCAAAGAATGATTCTGTAGACGATAGATCATCTGGTGGTGAAGAGTAGCCATGATGGCTTTAAGATCTTGATCTGCTCCAGTGATCTGGATCTGTACTTGTAGTCATTTAGACAAAGTAGGATCATCCAACCTGATGTTGAAATCAGGTGCTATGGTCAAAATAACACTCCCTCTGTCAAGAGTTGTTAGCAAGGTACCAATAAAAGCATTTTGGTACGTTGTATAGGCAGTGTCAAGGAGGGATATCCTGGCTGTTGCAGGAATACCTTTTCTTCTATGTAAGGTAAGAACACGTCATATAGCACCAACATGTAGATGTGTATTATTATACTCTCTCCATAAGATGATCAGCTCCATAGGGATTTCTAACTTTACATACTGGTCTGCACTTGTAGATCTGAGACCACACTATTCCAGTTTGAAACTCTGGATGATTTCTTTAATATGAGACCTAGTAGTAGATAACACACTACAAACACTTCTCGTCCAAGAATGGTCACGAGAATATATATTGTACGGACTCAACAATGGTAAAGAAGACTCACAAACACGATGTTCTATAGGTACATGAGGATTTTCTACAAGATTTTTTATTTTGTTTGATAACACACGCTTTACATTAGAAGGCAAACTATTTAAAGACAAACTTGACGACTAATGTACTGGATCAGAGGATACTGAGGAGACCGATTCCATTTTCACTCAACTTTCTTTTCTCTCACTTTTTAACCTGAATCAATGTTTTCCACGTCTGACTAAGATGCGAAGGTTGACTATGTTTTTTATGTTAACCACGAGCAGTAGTGGAAAACCGAAATTGAGGAGTAAAACTCTAAAGGGTACGCAGGTTTCTTCGGCTGAACAGACTATACCTGACCACAAACTAGACAAAGAGATGGGAAAGTGAACATGTGGCACCATATGGATTGCAAATTTACAATACCATCTAATACAAAGTTTACTAATATAATTTCCATTAGCTCCTGTATCTATTAATATATTAACTGGAACAAAACTTGTCCCATTATAATATTCTCCTTTTATTTTATAATTTCTAAAATTATCATTTTTTGCCATTATTAAATTATTATATCTATCAAGACTTAATTGTCAAGTTAAAGGATGACTAATAACACCTGTATTTGTAAAAGATAATCTAGGTGGTATATTATTTGATATCATTAAAGGTTTATCTTGTAAATCTAATTCTAATGGTCTTGACTCTATTTCTTCTATTTTTGGTAAACTTGGCATTTGTATTTGACAAACTTTATTAAATAAATAGGGAAAATCTATTGTATCTTTAACAACAAAACAATCAGAATGATGCGTATTTGATACAACATATAAAATTATATATGTTATCGAATATGGTCTATTATGTTGTTTAAAGAAATCTTTTCTTTTGAAATCTTGTATTAAACTTAATGTTTTATCAAAATCTTTGTCTTGTATATGATAAGAAATCCGAGGATATATGTTGAATTTTAATTTACCATATTGTAAATTACCTTTCAAAATCCCTAAACAGGCTTCTTCTTTATTTATTATTCTGTTATCCATAATAGCTAATTCTATAGGGGTGTCTAATCCTTCTTTAAAAGTTGATTTTATTATAATCTGTATAGCTCCAATATGTATCCATCCAAGTGTATTTCTTATTTCTGGTTTAATCTTTTGTAATTTTTCTAAAATATCTTTTTTAGCTAGAAGAGGTATCATTACTTTATTAGAAGTTAATGATACTTCTAAAGCTCTTTCTTGTATATTTAATCCATAAAAGAAATTATGCTTTCTTGGTTTAATTCCTAATCTTTGGAAAGTGCTAACTTTAAATCCTGAATAATTTGATAATGAAAAGTTTTCATTTTGAATTTGTTTTAATTTCTTCTTATCTATTAAAATTTCTTGTCTATATTCTCCAGTTTGTTCTATTTGATTATCTATCATTGGTTCATTATCATGTTGGCTGGTACTTGTAATTTTCACTTTATTCTGTCTTTTCTTCTGATGTATATTCTATATCTGTTATAATAAAAATACTTTCATCAGAATCTATATTGAAGTCATCGATTCTTATAAATTCTCCTGTGTTTATCATTTCTTTAATATCTTCATCTATTTCTATTTTCTTTTTATTTTTCTCACTTCTTTTAGGACAATTATTGGCATAATGTCCTATTTCTTTGCAATAATAGCATCTACATTCTTTAGAACTTGTTTTCCTTCTTTTATATGTAGGTTTATAAGCTTTTTTATATCCTTTTCTTTTATAATATCTTACCTTACGCTTTTTAAAATAAGGTTTTCTGTATTGATATCGTTTCTTCTTTTCATACTTTCGTTTTATCTTCCATAATAGTAAGAACTATCACATCCTATCATTATTGGCATTTTTGACTTATCATAACATAATGTAATTCTTTTCTTTAATCCTTTACTGGCTTTTTCTAAAATAGCATCAGCACACCAATTGCTTAATTTATCTCTTACATGTTCTATTCTTTTTCCTAAAGTATCTATATTGTCTAGATTATATGTCTCTATCAATTTTGAACCCCAAGGGTATGGAATTTTAGGGAAAAAATAATGGTACATAATTACTAGTATCTGAAACTTGATTATAAATATGGTAATTATAATCTTGAAAAACACAAATATAATTTTCTATTTCACAAATATCACATAATTGTAATCGCATTAAAGATGTAGTATATCGAGTTATAGTATTAGGATCTTTTTCATATTTTCCTTCACCATGAAATTCTAATCTAAATGTTTCAACTACTTTTGTGATAAAATTATCTGGGTCATAATCTATTGATTGTTTAGTTTCTCATTTATATTATGCCAAAATCTTTGTGCACTATTTAATAATGTTTTTTCCATAAATCCTATCGTTGTTTTAAAATCCATTTTATTTACTACAATTGCTATTCTTAAAGCAGTTTCCATTTATCTATTGCTTCTTCAATATTAGCAATACAGTCTAGATCTAAAAAAATTCCAAATGGTTTATTGTATCTGCTTTCATTTTTTCAAATGGTGTATATTTATCTGTACTAGTTCCAGTATACATTAGTCCTGCATATCCAGTTATGGGTCTATTGAAGCTCTGACTTTGTCTTATATATGGTTCTTTACTTAAACTTGGTATATCTGTAATATTTGAATTTTCAGTCTTTATTCCTGTTGGTTATATATTGATAAAAGTATCTTGAAGATCTAAGTTCCCAATTTTTGTTATTAAATTATCCATATTAGACATATAAGACTGTTCAGTATCGGAATTATTTGTTGACATCTTTTGATTTTTCTAAATGACTAATAAAAGGGCTTTTCATTATCTCTTTATCCTTCTGGTCTAAAATAATGATTTGTTTTTCTTTATCTTTATTTTTCTCTTTATGATTTATTATTGATTCTAAATCTAAAATCATCTGTTCATTAGCCCAATGAAAACACCAAAAGTTGCTGCCAAAGTTCTATGGGTTATTCCGTGTTGTAGAATAAATTGGTCCTGTGGCTTACAAATTGGAGCTGCCTCCAAATTCAAAAATTCATCCGGTGTTTCATATCTCTAGTTTAAAGCCTTATAATCCAGAGGAGCAAGAGCAATCCGTAACACTACCTCCACTTACCCTAGCAATCCCTACATCAATTCTAGCTGCTGTTATTGCTTGCTAGATTCAAGACAACAAACTAGAGATATTGGTTCATTGGGAGGGGAAATCTCCAGCTGAAGCTTCTTGGGAAACAGTGGCAGAATTTACTGCAAAATTTTCAGATTTTCAACTTGAGGAAAAACCTGTGTCAAAAGGGAGGGAGTGATGTTACGAGACCAAAGCTCTATAAACATTATCAAAGATATCGACATGGCAGGTTCAGAGGACAGTCCAATGTGGCATCCAACTAAGCAGCATTAGTTAAATTTAATGTAGCTATTTTATTTCCAGTGTTATTGTGAACTCATTAAATTTAGTTTCCTATTTTTAAGTTAGTAGTGGGTTCTTGGATACATGTATCCTGACTTCTAGGAGTTGGTTATTTCCTTAAGGCTATTTGAAGCCATCATTGTAAGATATTATTCATTCAAAAAAATATCAAACTTGAGTTTCACTCAAAATTAGGTCCTCCGGTTCCCTTTTAAGCTGGTACAAAATTGGTAAACACAAAAAACACACAATTGATCCTCAACTCAGACCCATAAATAGATCCAACTCTAACATGCAACTAAAGGAGGCCTATAAAACTTGCATGCAAAAAAAAAAAAAAAACTCTTGATTAAACGGTAAATTTTATTCGGACATATTGACAGAACATATAACTATTATAAGTTGGCTTACAATGTTCTTAGTTGGACAACAATGATTGTGCAAGTGGATTCTTTGTTTGACTCCTACTATAAGACGAGCATAAATACACACTAATCTTTTGCTATAAGAAAAGCCCAAGTTGCCAGCATCTGAAAGAAATGAACTATCACTTTCGTGGTTAATCATCAATAATGGGAAAAGAATTATAAGAATGAGCATCAAAATTGTCAAAACTTAATGAAGATTTTACCATGATATTTGCTAAATTCAATCACCATTAGAACCACAAAGTATTTTTTTTAAATATGAATAATGCTACTAGTTTGCTTCCCTTGTCACATTGATCCTACTTTGACAACATCACAATTGGCAGAAAATGGATGAAAGAGTTTATCTTGAATAGTATGAACATATCCATTAGGTTAAGTAAGTGAAAAGGGATAGAGATGGTTTGAGTAGGGCTAATAACTTCCTGAATGCTTCTGCTCAGAGATATAACATGAGCTCATTTGGAGGTTTTGGAATGAGAATAGATGGTAGGTTTAATCCTCTTGCCAGTAGTCGAAATGGACTTCCTGCACTTAACACGACTGGTTTTGGAAAGGGTATGAACTTAGAGCCAGGATCGAGTCCAAGCTATGGTGGGGGTTCCAACCTCGGTTAAGAATGGCAGTGGGCCATGCCTGTTCTGGCAGCACAATGTGGGTTCCTGATTTGAAGTATACACTTCAGAGATCCTTTTAAGGTTTGAGGCTATTTGCTTTTCCTTTTCTTTTCTCCAAACTGAGGTTCCTATCGTGGCATTTGAGTGAGCTATCAAATCACACTTCCCTTAATTAAAGAAAGGTTCTGTTGTTAAAAACTGATTTGCCTTTTGACTACGGCTTTATAGGATTCTTTATTCTTCCAATGGGAAAAGGAGACATTCATCATTTTCTAAAAGCACCTGAGGTCAAAAAAGCAAGGCCTCCCCATTTTCATCTAAACCCCATTCTCATGTTCTTACCATTTAGAGACACCAGGAATTGAATAAGTAAAATGATTCTATCAGTTATTGCATAAAAAAACAGTAGCAGCTACTAGTTCTCTCCATATGAAAAGCACCAGAGTATGTTATGGTTTTAACACACTTAAAATTCCCCACTTCCTGATGGTGAATCTAAGTTGAGAACAGGAGTGAAGTTATTCGTTACCTTAGCAACAAGTTGGATTGGCAGGAATACCTTATTCAAGAAGTTTTGAGATTATGGCATGGAAGAGAATGTGAGGTATAGAAATCAAAAGGTCTTATCTTGCGTCACAAAAGCATATATCACTGTCATTGTCAATATCAGACAGAAAACGCGTTACTCAGCCTATATCCCACCGAAAAGCAACATCTGCAAGCAACACTATAAAGTCTTTACTTTATGCTACATCAAAGAATATAGTTGAGAGGTATCATGTACAAAACTTGCAATATTTTGATTATGGAGCAGACAGTTTAGAGATTATGGCAAAGAAATTTGGTCCGTCCTTGTGAACAGCTTTTGAAGATATCAGTAATGGGATCAAACCAGAAACTCAAGGACCTTCAATGGCTTCTTGAAGTGACCAAATCCCAGAGCCTGAATCTTCAAAACATCTCTTTCTGTCTTTCTCAGCCAATTTCTGGATGTTACCAAGAAACAGAGAACTCATTGAATGTGAACATTTCAAAGGACAGCAATCCCCTTTTCTCCAACATCCTCTCGGACCTTGGAACAGCTAAGAGCATTCAGTCAACTTTAACGAACTTGGAGTTTCACAGAGTAGAATGGGGATTGGAGCAAATGGTATATCTCGGAATACTGGTTCAGCATGGATCAAACGTCAAGCAGCTCATGTTTCGAAGGAACAAATTCCCCAAGGAATGTTTATCAGAGCTTTGTGAGGTCTTCAAGAGTAATGGAGTGATCAAAGAAGTGATAATTTCTGAATCTGATATAGGGTCTACTGGAGCAGGGCTTATAGCTGATGCTCTGAAGGTAAATGAAAGCTTGGAAGAGTTGCAGATATGGGAAGACTCAATTGGTTCCAAAGGTGCTGAGGAGCTGTCAAAGATGATCGAAGTCAATTGCACGCTGAAGCTTCTCACAATTTTTGACTCACACTCTTTGGCTGCAGCTCCACTTATATCAGCTGTTTTAGCAAGGAATAGAGCTATTGAGGTTCACGTTTGGAGTGGAGAAAACGGTGAGAGGAGCACAAAGGTGGTCGAGTTTGTTCCTGACAATAGTACACTTCGAATTTACAGGCTAGACGTTTCCGGGGCTTGCAGGGTTGCTTGCGCTCTTGGATTGAACACAACAGTGAAGTCACTGGACATGAGTGGAGTCCACCTCAAATCACGGTGGGCTAAGGAGTTCCGATGGGTCTTGGAACAGAACCAGAGCCTCAAAGAGGTAAGGTTATCAAAAACTTGTCTCAAGGACAAGGGAGTTGTGTATGTTGCTGCAGGACTCTTCAGGAACAAGAAATTGGAAAGCTTGTATCTTGATGGAAACTGGTTCAATGGAGTAGGTATTGAGCATTTGTTGTGCCCTTTGAGCAGATTCTCTGCACTTCAAAGCCAAGCAAACATTACTCTCAAATCTTTGGCATTCGGAGGAGGGAGAACCAAAATTGGAAGGGATGGGCTTGCGGCCATCGTACAGATGCTAACAACCAATGAGACTGTGACCAAGTTGGGAATACATGATGATGAGAGCTTAAGACCGAATGATTTTGTCAAGATTCTCAGGAGCTTAGAGAGAAATGCAAGTTTGAGATACTTGTCTTTGCAAGGTTGTAGAGGGGTTCAAGGAGAGTTAATAGTTAAGTCAATTATGGAAACATTACAGGTAAATCCTTGGCTTGAAGAAATTGATCTGGCAAGAACACCACTCCAGAACTCAGGGAAAGCTGATGCAATTTACCAAAGGTTGGGACAGAATGGAAAGACTGAACCTGAAACAGATACAGGTTTGCTCAAAGACATGCCACTTACAGAGCCAAAGAGCTGTAGGGTCTTCTTTTGTGGACAAGAAGCTGCAGGTAAGAATGTGAAGCTCCCTATTAAGAAATGAAACTGATTATGCAACTTCTCTATATCTATTATCTTCGAATTGAAAACCACAACTAAATACTAAGCATACATGCAGGCAAGACCACTCTTTGTAATTCAATATTGCAGAACTTCTCCTCCTCAAAACTCCCCTACCTAGAACAGGTGAGAAGTCTGGTAAACCCAGTTGAACAAGCTGTTAGAGTGAGTGGAATGAAGATAAAGTCTTTTAAAGATGAAGAAACAAAGATATCTATCTGGAATCTTGGTGGCCAGCATGAATTCTATTCCCTTCATGATCTCATGTTTCCAGGTCATGGGAGTGCCTCATTCTTTTTGATCATATCGAGTTTGTTTCGAAGACCCAATAACCGAGAACCAAAGACACCAGCAGAAATAGAAGAAGACCTGCAATATTGGTTAAGGTTCATAGTCTCCAACTCAAGAAGAGCTGTCCAACAATGTATGCTACCAAATGCAACAATTGTCCTGACGCATTGCGATAAAGTCAATCAATCATCAGACAACTTTCAGCTGACTGTGAAATGTATA
This sequence comes from Erythroxylum divaricatum, assembly GCA_025434745.1. Lineage (NCBI taxonomy): Eukaryota > Viridiplantae > Streptophyta > Magnoliopsida > Malpighiales > Erythroxylaceae > Erythroxylum > Erythroxylum divaricatum. The sequence continues at coordinate 47,638,942 of JANTPM010000246.1, forward strand.
CAGCAATTAAGAGACAAATTTCAGGGGTTTGTTGACTTCTATCCAACTGTTTTCACTGTCGATGCTAGATCCTCTGCATCAGTCGGTAAACTCACTCATCATATTCGAAAAACAACCAAGACTATCCTCCAAAGGGTACCCCGAATTTATCAGCTGTGCAATGATCTAATAGAGATTTTATCAGAATGGAGAACAGAAAACAATAACAAACCAGCAATGAAGTTGAAGGAATTTGATGAACTTTGTCAATTAAAGGTGCCTTCACTACGAATTAGATCAAGACATGGTGATAAACAGAAGGTGGAAATGAGGAGAAGAGCAGTTGCCAGTTGCCTTCATCACATAGGTGAGGTGATTTATTTTGATGAATTAGGCTTCTTAATCTTAGATTGTGAATGGTTCTGTACTGAAATTCTTGGCCAACTAGTAAAGTTAGATGTTAGAAAGCAAAGCTCCATGGAAAATGGATTTGTTAGTAGAAAGGAACTGGAGAATATTCTGAGAGGGAGTTTGCAAAGCCAGATTCCAGGAATGGGTTCAAAGGTATTTGAGAACCTAGAGGCTAGTGATCTTGTGAGAATGATGCTGAAACTAGAACTATCCTACGAAAAAGATCCATCTAATCCAGATTCACTGGTGTTGATCCCTTCAATCCTTGAGGAAGGTAGAGGGAAGCCACAGAGGTGGCAGTTAAGCGCACCTGACTCTATTTATGCAGGCCGGCATCTCGAGTGTGATGATTCAAGCCACATGTTTCTTACTCCAGGCTTCTTTCCCCGTTTACAGGTAATACATATATCTCTTCGCCCCTTTCTACTCTTATTTGGTTGCCTTCCAATATTTCCCGTGAAAAATGAACTCAAAAGATTCATGAAAACTTAATATTCTGTTACTAAGAATACATACTATCAAGATGAGCTTCAACGTTTGCTTAGAGTTCAAACGTGTTCATATTCTTTTTATGAACTAAACACAATATGATAAGTTTCTGCATAAGATAAGAGACACAGCATTGATAGAGAACTAAGAATTCCTGCAATTTGCAAGAGTTAACCACCCCATCAACTTTGCAATGGAGAATCGGTGTTTTGCAAATACCTGAAATAATAAGTTACGATGTACAGTGACGCAAGAACTTAGAACTGCAGATTAAGTTTCAAAACCTTTCATCCACACCTAACTAGTTTAGTACACTTAATTTTAGACCATAATATCATTACTCCCTTCTCGACTACCAAGTCTGCAATCTTCTGATACAGATAATCTTCTTTAGTAGCAATCTTGGGCTCGAATCTGTTGCTTGGGGACATAACTGTGATGATTTTTATTTGTTTATGGCTATTTTTAACGTTAAGCTTCTAAAGTTCTCTTTGAGAACTCATGCCTTTCCTACTTGGCCCAGGTTCATCTTCACAACAGAATCATGGCATTAAGAAGCCAACATGGAGCAACTTACAGTCTTGAGAAGTACCTCATCATGATACATATCAACGGCATTTATATAAGGGTGGAACTCGGAGGACAACTAGGATACCATATTGATGTTCTTGCTTGCTCCACTAAAAACTTGACAGAAACACTTAAATTCGTTCAGCAGCTCATTATTCCAGCAATCCAAAGCCTGTGTCATGGTGTCACCTTGACTGAAAGCATCATTAGGCCTGCATGTGTGCAAAATTTGACACCCCCCAGGCACAGGAGAACACAGCATGTGTCTCTGCAGCAATTGAAACGTGCACTCCTATCAGTTCCTGCAGACAGCATGTATGATTACCAGCACACTTGGGATTCTGTTTCAGACTCTGGCAGACAGATTGTAAGAGCTGGATTTGATTTAGCCCGAGACCTCCTATCAGATGATGACTTCCGTGAAGTATTACATCGAAGATACCATGACCTATATAACCTTGCTGTAGAGTTGGATGTCCCACCAGAAAATCAAGATGGTACAGATCCTGCAGGCAATGAACTTAACACTGTCGATCCAAGTTTTGCCGGAATAGCAAAGGGTGTGGAACAGGTCCTACAGAGACTCAAAATAATTGAACAAGAGATAAGAGATTTGAAACAAGAGATCCAAGGTCTGAGATACTATGAGCACAGACTACTTATTGAGCTCCACCGCAAAGTGAACTACCTGGTGAACTACAATATCCAGCTCGAAGAGAGGAAAGTGCCCAATATGTTCTTTTTTGTCAGGACAGAAAATTACTCGAGAAGATTAGTCACCAACCTCGTTTCTGGCATGACTGCACTAAGACTGCACATGTTATGCGAATTCAGGCGAGAAATGCACGTTGTTGAAGATCAAATGGGTTGTGAAATGATGCAGGTAGATAACAGGGCAGTGCAATATTTGGCTCCATACATGAAGAAATTCATGAAGTTGGTAACATTTGCTCTCAAGATAGGAGCACATCTTGCTGCTGGAATGGGAGAAATGATACCAGATTTAAGCAGAGAAGTTGCGCATTTAACAAACAGTTCCTTAATGTACGGGGCGGCAGGTGCAGTTGCTGCTGGAGCCATGGGGGGTGCAGTTGCTGCTGGAGCCATGGGACGCATAGAAGGAAGCAGGAGCAGAACCAGAGCAGCACAAAGGGACGTCCAACAGGATCATAGAGCAGCACAACAATGGGTGGTTGATTTCTTAAGAGAGCGCAGATGTTCCGCTGGAAAGGACATTGCTGAAAAGTTTGGATTGTGGAGAGTGAGATACATAGATGATGGGCAAATAGCATGGATCTGCAGGAGGCACATGATCACTAGAGCAAATGAAATTCTGGAAGTGCCCATTTGACATTTTTGTATGAAACCATTAAGTTAATGAGCATTAGTTAATATACGTTTTCCTGTATTGGGCTGTAGAGGACTGTCATCTCTTTTCATGTGTTCTGATAAGTTCCTGTCTTATGAAGCAACGGCATGCTTGCAGTAATCTTAAAAAAGACGTAGAAGCACTCCCATTCGTGCTCAAACCAAAAGTGCTTAGGTATAGTTCCAAGTAGGTTACATTGGACGAAATAGATTGACGTGGATATTCTGCACATCAAGATCCTGGACATAATAATTGCAAATGGCAAAGGCTATATCACTGCAAGTTTTTGCTTTCAATTCAACATGTAAGCAAGGACCCATCATATAGCCGATATCACAACATTCATTATTAGTCTAGAATCAGATGAAATTTAATACCATAATTATTGGAAGTTGCAAAAAGTATGAACAAAATTAGCCAACACATTTTCACATATACTAAATAAAAGTTGTTATAGAAGAAAGCTGATAACCACATACAGAGTCAAGATTTCCCGTTATCTAGAGCATTCTCAGCAAATAAAAGGATAACACCACACTACATGACATATTATTAGAGTTCACTATTAGTTGAGTCTCAGCTGCTACATAGCCTACAGTCACCTTAGTGTTTTCCTCATCCCAATAGGCACTAAAAGCTCAGAAGAAAGCCCTACTACCATAAAACACCCGGGAACCAGGGCTCTTATTTGCATTTATCTTCTGATCAGAGCTGGAGCTTCCTGAACTCGCTGGTCCGCTATCAGTGTCCAGAGGAAGCTTCATCTTGGCCAGTGACTCTGTGAATTGTTGCATGCTCTTCATGTACATGTCTACTATGTCCTGCTGAACCACATTCTCTTCTTGTTCAATGCTCACAGTTATAACAGGCTTTGCAACTTTCTCGTTCGATGCTCCGCCAGATGGATCGCACTCACCATCTCCAATATCCACACCCTTTTTCTCCTTTTGGGCCGACTCATGTTCCAGGACTGGTGTTTCCGAAGCTACATGAGCATCGGAGCTTTCAGAGCTTGCAGCAACAGAAGGAGAAGAAACAGCATTCGTGGACACACTGCTTGGAGGAGAATCAAGCTTAGGAACTTGGGCAGAATTGACAGTAATAGCAGAGAAGCTCTCCACAACTCGAACACCTTCTGAATCAAGTTGATGCTCAGTATCAGTCGAGACCAAGCTTCCAGAATGTTCAGCTTCCATACTGCTACATGGTATCCCAAAATACTCTGAAATCATCATCTGATTTTCATTCACAATATTAGGATCAGGGAACTCAATCTTATCAAACTCGGTAGGCACCGAATCGGGTTCCTGTGTGGTTCCATCTGATGTTAATGCAGCAGTAATTGCTGGGATCGCCATTACTTCTGGGGAAGCACCGCTGTACAAAAGCGATAACTGAACAAACCCTGCCGGAGAGTGGAACAAATCAGTTGATGAAAGAGAGAACTCTTTCTCCAACTTCCCATTCTTAGCAAGTATTTCCGACAAAGGCACCAAAGAGAATCCCAATAACTGATCCTCAAGATAGTTTCTTACCCTGCTCATCATGAATATCTCACATTTAAGTGAACAATCCACAGTCTTAACATTGAGCTAGAGATTCTCATTGAAGACTGGATTTCTCCCACCACCATTGATTGTTTTAGTGGAGACACTCTTTTCAGGGTCACTAGTCAGGCAAATCTTAGCATAAACATCTTGCTTGTGGTAAATGCATATGATATGGATGTCCCTGGCCTGGTGTATGTAAACCTCAAGAACACCAATGAATTCCTCCAGATTGTCAGCCATAGCTTCCTTGACGGTAACCTCAAAACCCCTGGACAATCTATCAGCAAACTGAACCGACTGATCAGTTTTCTGCTTAACGGGATCAGTAACAACAGAGGTCTTAAGTGGTGATACAACAGATTGAGGAGAATCCATTACAAGGTGGAGAAAATGAACCTGGCAAGACACAAAACAAAATGTATTTTAAGAATCCAAGTTACCTCGACAAGAAAACTACAAGGACAAGTTGAAAAAAATACTATTTCACTATTCAATTTCAACCTCAATGTCTCAAAATCCAGAAATGCAGCCAAACGAAGAATAATTCAAGACTTAAAGAATCCTAGACTAGGCATCAATTATCAAACCTCAAAAGATGAACTTGTACCAGTTCCTTTCTAGCAAAACCTTAAAACCCGAGTACATAAATCATAGATTATCTGAGACTGAGAATCAAACCCCATGAAATGCAACAAGCACTAAAAAGTAAATTGAAAACCATGCGATTATACAATTGAAAACCATGCGATTATATAATTCAAGAAGCCAAAAACTAAAATCTGAAGCCTGCCTTGAGCTTGAGCTTAAGTCCAGAAAAAACTTCTGAAAAGCTAGAAGTTGCAGTCACTCTCAGTTTCGAGAGCAAATCCAACCTTGAATTAACAAAAAGAAAAGAAAAAAAAAAGCAGATCAAACACAGCTTAGTTCAAAAGACAAAACAACTCTCGGAACCGACAAACCAGAAACTCCAAAAGAAGAAAACTTGAATACGAACCGCTACAAATCCCTGGACCCCCTGAAAACGTGAATCACAGCTCTTAGACCCACAAGCGAAAATCACCCAAGAAGACTACACACCATCTCTCCAAATCCTAACCTCAAAAACTTAAAAGCAGTAAGAAGAATCTCGTGAATAATTTGATGCCTGACCAGATTCCAATAAAGCTATCAATTTTCAACTCAAAAACCGCAATCCAAGGGAGTGAAACAGGGAAGGCAAAAAGGCACCGTAACTCGGATCACTATATCAAAAAGGAAAATCTGAAATAACTCCTTTAAGACCATCAATTACAAAGACCTGATGAACTTTTCAGAGCAAATATACTACAAAAATCACTAGAAGCCAAAGATGGCACAGTGGCCTAGGTTTGCAACCCGAAACCCGGAAAACACTAATCCACTGAAATTCTCCTCGAAATCCTTCAAAATGGTCAAGACAGCAGAAAAGACCTTGCTGAAACGGAACCAAAAAACAAGGAAACTTGACGAACGAAAAAACAAAAGATGTCTATTTTTAAAGCAGACCTTTGGCTTCGAAGTCAAACAGATAAGCTTATAATCAGGGGCTGTAATCCAAGATCTGGCAAAGACCCAGTTCGTGAATCGAGGTGACCATGCAGATTTTGTTTTTCTTGTCAAACACAAAAGCAAATAAGTGCAAGCGAGCCAGCTAGAGGACTCCTAGACAGCAACTCAAAAGTTAAGGAACAAAATCTAACATATACTTGAGGGGCAATAAAACCCAACCCAGCCCAACACTAAAAATAAACTCTTTTCTGATACAGAAAACTCAGATAGAGCGAGCGTGCCTTGAGACTTGTCAGACGATCCCCGTGTCCCCGTGTTACAGGTAAAGAATTTAAGACTCTAACGAGGGTAACGTTGTTCAAATGTCACAAGAATGGTAGTATTTGATATAGAAAAATACTGAGCGAGCACACACAGAGACGCCGTCCCACGCGTTGGCAACAAGAGACCAATGAGAAGAGATATAAATGGGTGCGGTTTTTGTGGAAGTGGGGACACGTGAAACATGGTTAATAAGACAAGAGCGTTCGTAGGATTTCTTGCAAATACTTATTTACTGAAGTTGCGGTAGTTGCTGCTTTTTGTGTTGCTCAGTCTAAGTAAGCTACTTAGTGTTTTTTTGCTACGTAATGATTAACTCACTGATGATCTGATCTCTTGTCAAGTTGATACCATTTTTGCAATTCGAAATTCACATTTAGTACCAGTTCTCCTGTCTGATGAAAAAGCAAGAAAAGGATTAAAGTTCGCTCTTTTATCACGATTCAAAGACAATATGGTACAGTGAAAGTAGATATATCAATGTCACAGATTTTGGCAAATTAAGACAAGGCAAGAGGCTTGCAAAAAGGCCATATCTCATTGTCTGCCATGTGGGTTCATCGCAACTTTGCTTTTATCAGTCAGTCCCATCTCTCTCCTTTAATGACATTATTGGAATTTCATAGTCAAATATAAATGTGAATCCTGCCAAATGTAAATATCTCTACCTTGAGTCAGAAGTATTTAACAGGAAATAAAGAGTAAGAGTGTGTGAGTGAAATAGAATTCTTTAGAGGCGTGAGCAGTAAAGCCCGTGTAAGCTAAAAAAAGGCATTGAGGGGTAACCCAAAGTGCAAAATCCATTAGGGTTGGTCTTTCTTCTGTTAGGTATAGAGCCATTGCAATTAGACCAAATATTATGAATTAATATATCGCTATCAATATTTGATTTAGTTTTGATATGGCACAAAAATTGGTATATATTATTTTGAATATTTTTAAATAAAAAATAGACCATAAGTTTTTAAAATTATAAAATGACCTTTCAACATATTGTAATTTTTAATTTTATATCACTCTCCAAAAATTATAATAATATAAATTTGAAATAACAATTTTCTCTTTATTTCTATTAATATTAATTTTTACATATTTCACGTATAAACAATAACTATAATTATTATAAAAATAGTTTAATTATATACGAATATAAAACTAAGAAAATGCAAAATATTAAAAATGTTATAATTTATATCATATAATAAAAAAAATTATATCTGGTTCTGCCGGATTCTGGCGGAACTGAACGTTGCCGTTTGAATCCATGAGTTGGCTGCTTTCTACGATAAATCTGACGTGAAGATACCTGCAAAACAAAGAAGACACGTCGGGGGTTGTGATCCGATTAGCCCCTCCGACGCTCAAGTCAGTCTTTTGGTGAAGGTAGGATCGCAGTAAAGACGAGAGAGCTAGGTTTATGATTACGTACCTCAATTATGGGAGAATTATACCTTAAATATGGTTTTGCAGTTAGGTTTAGGTCTTTACGTGTTTGCATGGGAGATTTCCTTCTACGGATGGGTCAAGGAGGGAGTGGACTGGACTTGGGCTTGGCCTAGGCATAAAACTGATCTTTGAAGAATGGATCGATCGGCCCGCGGGTTGTTTTGACTGGGTCTGGGTCCAATACGACCGACCTGACCAAAGGGGTATAAGTGTAGGAGAGATCATCGAGTAAGTGAATAGTAATTGGTAGTAACATCAGTGTCAGAGAGAGAAGAGGGCCTCTCTAATATGCTCCAACGGTCGTGTATAACTCTCCTATAACTGATAAATTCTACTTTTATCCTTCTCAACACAAATCATCTTTTCCCTTGTTATATTGCTTATTTCGGGTTAAGAATGTGGTTATTTATCACATTCTTGAACATTACATTCTTGCATCCAAAAGAACACTTTTCCATAACGTAGAATGATTATTTTGAAGTAAAATGAATTATAAGATAAAGGTATCAGTTGACTGTATCAGTTTAATTTCAATATTTAGTTTTACGTAGAAGCTTTTGTCTTTTAATCAAATGTCGGAGAAATTCAACTTAGAGCATCTTTATCTGGCAAAATTCCTTCAGGGCACTTCAATGCCATGTTTGAATTCAGGGGATGCTGGCAAGAGGATGCAGCTTCCATTAAGAATCTTGCTTTCGATTGTTGGTTCATTTCTTTATATAATATCGCATTGGAAAGATCCCACATAATCATTTCCAACCAAGTGAAACAAGAAGTGCCTACGACATGGGACCCTGCTGCTCTAGCTGAGTAAGATTTATCTAAACTA
>JANTPM010000246.1:47663747-47676473 GCA_025434745.1 Erythroxylum divaricatum
AACATACACCCAAATAATCAGGTCTTCGGGTTGACGTCGGATTGCGTCTTGATGGTGCATCTGAGGTGCGAGTGCGACTGACGGTGAGGTGTGGCTGCGACAGTTGGCGACCACGTGTTGCGGAGGAAGGACCGAAGGAGTGATGGCTGAGGTAAGGAAGGGAGAGAGATTGCGAGCCGCGAGGAGTGATGGCTGAGGAAGGACAAACCAACGGTCGAAGGAAGGAGGAGACGTCGACGGCGACGGCGAGGAGGCTGAGGAGGAGACGACGACTTTACGGGAAGAGAGAGAGATCGGCAGAGAAGAGAGAGAAGTAGAGAAGTTGAAGCTGTAGAAGAATCATGAGGGGGAGGGGGGTAATTAGAGTTAAGTTTCGAAAATTGCAAGTTAGTCCATGCAATTTTTGAAACTTATGGTATCCACCGAAATTTTTGGTTCCTACCAGTAAACGTCAGTACCGGCCGGTACGGTACAAAATCCAAAACCCTACTTGAAGGTTTAAGTACAAGAAGATAAGTGGTATGATACAATCTTGATCTCTTACTTTTTATCCTCTATTATTTTTAAGAAATTGACATTTATAAATTGACATTGGGATACCAGAAATATCTTAATTTAAATCGCTGCTTTTTTTGAATTTTGTTCTTTTATTTTTTATTTTCATTTTTTAGGGAAGAAATGAATATAAATGTGTAAATGAAAAAAGAAATAAATATAGAAACATAGAAGAAATAAAAAAAGGAACTAGAAAAAATACAAAGACCCAAACCGAATAAAAGATAATAAAAGTATAGAAAAAAATGAAATATCATATCATCAAAATGATTAGGCTACTAGAAAAATTGAAAAGTTAAGCTCAGTTCTTCCGCCCTCATCAAAAAATGTTATCATTTTTATTTTCTTTTTAATTCTTTAGGTCTCAATTGTTACATAATTTACACATTTGGTAAAAGAGTTAACATGTAAAACATTTTTTATAACAGAAATTTGAACCTTTATAAAACATTAAGGTTTAGAAAATTTTGAGTTTAAATCAAATTATAATAAAAATATTAAATATTAATTTTAACAATTAGGAATACTATCACCAACCAAAAGAATGAATGCAGTGCAACAATTTAATTACTGTTTTAACAAATATATTTGTTTAAGGCCAATACTTGATATGCTTAGTCCCCCTTTTTTTATTTTTTAATTTCCATTTTTCCGGGAATCATTTTAATCTCTTAACTTATGTTAATGCAAACTATCAAATACATTGAGGAGTTAATTGCATAATCCAAAACAATATTTGCTTAAGTGATTCCCTTTCAAGAGGGATTTTAATTTTATAATATTCAAATACAAAAGTAAATAATTAATATTGAATGTTAATGTTCGAACCCCAAGGCGTATGTGAGTTGGTAAAAAGTTCTTCTGACTTAAGTGAGGTTATGGGTTCGGACTATCCTCATATATGTAGCCGTTTAAAACTTGAGGTCAGATCTTTATCTCTCACAAGGGACTTACTCGACTCAAGTAAGGATTAGTCTGAGTGTAGACAGCTTAAAGGTGCCTCTTCCCATAGTTAGTATTCTTCTGGTACATTTCGTGGGTTAAAAAAACAAAAAAGAAGACAGAAACGGCGACGTGTTAAGATGAAAAAGTAGTACCGCGAGGTTATCTATTGAAGCTTTGAGAGGCTTTGATAGAACCCCGGACTGAAGATTTTGTTAAAGAGAAAGGGAGGCAGATTGAGATACTCCATGGGAACTGCTGATTCTGGAAAGCCCAATTCCGACTCCGATATCGAAGATACCAACCCTGACCCTATTTCCATACCCAATTCTGATTCTTCCAATGCATTGGTTTCTACTCAGTCCAACCACCCCGCCGTATGCCTCCTGCGCTTCGCCGGCGACTCCGCCAGCGGCGCCGTCATGGGCTCAATCTTCGGCTTCGGTCCTCTCCCTCTCTCTCTCCCTCCCTTTCACACATACACACACTCACACGCCTGTACACGTGCAATTTTTCCCTGTTAGTTTGTGGGGTTGTTGTTGGCTCTTCAAAATAGATGTTTTTGCTGAGAAGGGTTGGTCGGATTGCTTAGAAATTGTGTTTGCGAGCTTGGTTTCATTTCTCTTGGTTTGGGTTTCTTCTAAGTGCTAGAAAGTTTTAAGACTCTTGAGTTTGTAGGTCAATTCCAGGATTTTTTTGGGATTGGAAGTTGGATTTCCTTCATGATGGGTTGCTCATGTAGGTTTAAATGGGTTCATTTTAAATATTTTATGCAATTCTTTTTTATGTCTAATGCCTGTTAAAGGAATTGCCTTTTGTCTCTTACTGTTCGGTTTCCTTATTATGTTAAGAAGTTTGGTGATTGGGGTATTGGATACTGAGTAAGTGTAGAGAACACAAACGATTCACAATATGATGAGAGAGTGAATTGAATGACTAATCCTAGCTTATTTAGCATATTGAGAGTTGTTTGAACAGTTCCAGTGAGTAGTTTATCAATGATAAGACAGAATCATCATGCTTACTTTGCCATTGTGTTCGCTAAGCCAAATTCAGTATACATAGGCATATTATTATTCACATCTATTTCAAACCATTCATTCACATAATGCGGCGCTATTTCACTTTACGTTTGTGCTAAAGCTTGTAGATATAGTTGCAATGGATGCCCATTCAATGATTTTTTAGGAGAGGGGTTCACAAGTTCCAAAACCAATTATGAAGGTGATTTGACAGTTTCCCATTAAGCCCTACATTGATGGATTTCAGGTTCGGGCTTAATAAAAAAGCGTGGCTTTAAAGGATCCCTTGTCGAGGCAGGTTCATATGCCAAGGTTTGACATTTTACAAAATTCCTGAATCTCATGCATCTAAGATCATGAGAACATTTCATTTTTATTGCCATAGTCCCTTTGTTGCCATAATTTGTCAATAGAGTTTGCATTTAAAAGTAACATCATTACTTTGAACTCCTTTTAGATAACATACATTTCCTATCCAAGTGATATGGTTGACAAGCCACAGTTCTTTTGTACTTTTGCCAAATGCAGTTCTGCTTCTGCAGAATTCTTTTTGACTTTTTGTGTTATTGAACCTACAACAAGTGCATATCTTATTGCCATACTACTAAGATTACCGACTTATTAAAGTTGCTGCGTTCCAGACATTTGCAGTTTTGTCTGGGGTGCACAGTTTGGTTGTCTGCTTTTTGAAGAGACTTCGAGGGAAGGATGATGGTGTGTATGTTAACTATAGAAATCCATATTAGATTTTAGTTTATGCCTTGATTTTACTTTTTTTTTTTTGCACAGTCATTAATGCTGGAATAGCTGGATGTTGCACTGGTCTTGCTCTAAGTTTTCCAGGTACATATTCTTTTCAGCTGATATTGTAATGATATTGTAATTATAAGATGATTTCGAGTTTTCCATTTTACCAAGAACAAGAGGGTGGAAGATGTGCTAAGGCTGTCTTTTGGCCTTTTTTTTTTTTTTTGCAATTGCTTAGCTAACTTATTATCAATTCTCTCAGGTTGGACAAGTAGTATTGATGAAGTTTAATTTATGATTAATTTCACTAGACCTTGTAGTAATAACGGCCTGTTTCTACTTTATGTGTTGTTTTCTTTGTGCAGGTGCACCTCAGGCACTTCTTCAAAGTTGCCTCACATTTGGGGCATTCTCATTTATAATTGAAGGTCTTAACAAGCAGCAACCAGCAATGGCCTATTCTTTGTCGGCAAGAATCAAGCAAGACCACCATAAGTCACCTTCTCCATCAGCTCTCCCTCTTTCGATTCCCCTTCCGGATGAACTAAAAGGAGCCTTCTCCTTTTTCTGCAACTCCTTAAAGAAACCCAAGAGCAGCCATTTTTTCCCTTCTCACTGAAGGCTTAGCAGGGTGTTATTTCTTGTTCTTTTACTTGGTAGATTGTAATGGTGAAAAAGAACCTTTTAGATCGTCTAGATTCCAGAGCTTCTCAAAGCTTGAATAACAAAGGCCTTGACAAGCATTGCAAGTTTTATGTTCCTCGTCTTCCTGTCTTGTATCCCTACCCGACAAGAACTCAATGACTAAGGGTTAAGATGAAAGGTCCTATTGTTTGTTTCTACGCATGTTCTTGTTTCAGTTAACCTTAGCCTAACATTGGAGTGAGAATCACAAATTGATGAAAGATAATACCGTCTGCGGATTTTCTTTTCCTTGCCAAATAATTAAGGACAAACCAGTTTTAGGGATGGAGGCTAATTTCAAAGATTTGCAACTTCCGTAAAGCTGCCAGCAATTGAGGCGTTGTACCTCAGTTAGTTGGTTGTTCTATAAAAGATAAAACCATGATTATGTACGGCAATCTCAGAGTTGTGAAATTTATACAGGGTTGATGCAAAAAGACTATTATTAGATGGTGATTTCTGCCAATCTTGATTGTATAATAGCTTCCATCATTTTTACTCCACTCTACTGATTGGATGCTACCGTTTGCTGGGTTGTATCACATGTTTGCCCTAAAACATTCTTATAGCCCCAGCAATTACTTTCATTAAGTAGTAGAACGTTAATCTTTTTCATGATCTTGGTTTAGATGCTTTATTCTCAGAACTCAAAATGAGAGTAGTAAATGAAAGACACAAAACAGGAGCAGGCTCTTTGCACGGTATCCAGATCATCCTCTTGCTTTCTGAAGCGGAAGTCTATCATTAACACCAGCAATCCTAGTTTGTTCTTGATAATATTCCCTCTCTTCCTAGAAGACATTTTCCACTGTGAAAGGCATATTTTCTTATTCAAGGTCTTCAAACTTGATCACTGTATTACCATATTATTTGAAGGAATTTAGCTTTATCAAATCCTATATCATATATTTGGAATTCCTTTCTTTCTTGTATTTAGATCATTGTAAATTTCGAATTATATATCCATGTTCTCAAGTAAACAGAGGTAAAATAAAATGCAAGTTAGATAGCATGGCTATAATTATCCTATTCGTTCTGTTAAGCTTCCAATATGAAATCATATCCAGGAAAACCGTCTGTCTGAAATGCCAATACATGAAAATATTAAATTCCAAAAAACAAAGTTTTTATTTTATTAATTTTTTTAGCAAAAGGGGGAGATTTCACATTAGTCTCAACAAATTCAGAACTTACCTATTGAACACTTCTCAGCTCACTTTTCCCTTCACTTCCAAAGCTAAGAGGGAGATCATAGAAATGTGCCAAGTAAGCTAAAGCTTCCGAGTTACTGTCACATATCTTCCACAAGGATCCAACTTCCCCTCTAGAGACAGTACCCCAATCCTCACAATTATCAAGGAAATCCAAGAGCTTCTGGTAGAAACAGTCATAGTTCATCACAATGAATGGAACTGGAAGCTTAGACCCTATCCTTTCTAGCTGAATCAGTGCTAAAATCTCAAACATTTCATCTAGAGTTCCTATTCCACCAGGGAGAGCTACTACAGCAGTTGTATCTGAAGAACTATTCCGAACGACAGCATCCACCAAAGCATGCTTTCTTGCTGAGAAGAACCTACATTTGTGTTTGACTTCTTCATCCTTCAACCTCAAGAACCATTTCAATGAAGCATCTAAAAGTGGCAGCAGTTACCTGCATGTCAGGTACGTTTCTAATGGTAGGTAGGGATGGAAATTTGAGGCTGTCCATTCACCAGCCTCTTTGCCTATCTTAAATCCTCCAACTGGTTTTCCTGCTTCCAATGCACCTTTAGTAGCAGCATCCATTAGGCCTGGACCAGCACCTGTCCATGAGGTACAGTTCAAAAGCTTTGCAATCTGGTTGAGACAGAGTGAAAGTCAATATAACCCATTAAGGATGGATATGCTAAAACCAGATAAGAATCCATCAGATTCACTTGCCTCTCCACCCAACTCCAATGTCTGTAGGTAATGTGGATGGCCAGGTCCCATTCTCGATGAACCCAAATAGACAACTCCCCTTCCAAGTCTGTGTATGAGTTCATAGCAACGACTTATCTCTTTTTTAATCTTTAAAACAAAATGAAATTATTAAATGAACTTCCAGATCACTAATCATAGTTATTCGAATAACTTCCTGTGCTTGAACAAAATAACCATCAGTAAAGTACACAACGTTAAGCACTGAAAAATGATCTAATTGAATCTCCCTTGATCAAGCCTTCAAGATCTACTCCACTAGTCCAATAGCAAAAGCCTAAGATCAATTCTATCACCAAATCACTCGCAGCAGTAATATTGTGATTGCTAAGGACCACAATCAGAATGAATGAGAACAATATGTGGAAAAATATTTGGAAAACTGCACACAATCATAAAATTTCAGAAATAAAAGCCTGTGCTTTTTCATATCGCATACAACTTCAAGCAGGCAAAAAACAAGAAAGAACGGACATTATGACTGAGTACACTACCATTGTAGCACTGTCAAGACTAACATCTAGCATTGTCAAGACCTTCTGAAAATGTTTTAGATTTTCTCACTTGTACAAGACCTTCTCACTATGTAAATCCTAACCCGTCTGACTATGTTTTAGATAAGTTTGAGTGTTGAGCATATCAAGATGTTTTATTCACATCTAGCACTGTCAAGACTAACATTTCTCTTACTTTGACACTTACTTTCCTAACGTGATATCAAACCTCCATGTAGATAATACAGTTCCCAGTATCATATATTCCAGTCCGAAATTCCTTTTCCTTGCAATATTGTAGCTTGATATTATTTTTTCATTCCATTTCTAAACTGTGTCTCAAGTTATGTTGGCTGTCCCTCGAATTAATCCACAACCCCTACACATCGCAGCCCCACTCACTAGCTTGAGAATAGGTATGTAGGGTAACTTTATGGAAGATAAACAACAAGCAAGTCGTTACCTCGTTTGGACTTGCTCTCTCCTCAAACTCAACCGTTTCGGAGCTGCACATCGAAATCTTCACAGGACAAACCGTTGACTTTGCACAGTTGATACGAAAACCAAATCTCCCTTTCCCACCGAAAGATTGAAACATTATAGTCTTCTTACCAGAATTACTCGCCAAAACATGAGCGCCGGAAGAGCCCAATATCGAAAATCCCATCTTTTACGTCGGAATGAAACAAATATTAGGTTTTTGTGCTCTAAATGATTGACAAAAGGGAGATGATATGCGTACTCAACTCGTAAGCTGATAACTGTGTGATGATTATGAACCGAAAACAAAAGGAATCACATTAGCAAGTTGAAATTCGATTTGACGGAAGCTATAGGGATATAAGCATATGGTATTCCCACTTGTTTTTGCGCCGTTGTTGAACAAGGTGAAAAGGGTATCAGGAGATTTTCGTTGCGATTAAACTGTATTTTTCTTTTTTATAAATAAATTACTCAACAAACAGGTTATTGACATTTGACAAGCTCACATGTCCGCCTTACCCACGCCAATACCCCCGATCCGAACCCTAGTTCTTGTAGGTCCCGCAAAATCAGAACCTAAATTAACATTAAACATGATCAGATATAAATAGCCCCATTTATGTTTCGCTTCAAAATGTAAGATAGTAATTACAGAAACTAAGGCATCTTAATACAACCTCAAACCCCTGAATGTAGCCGTGGAGATAAAGGATTCCTGAGGCTTGAAAACCTTGTACCCCTTCCTCTTCGAAAATGGGTATGAAAACTCCATTTTTCACGCCTGAATGGTAAACCCTAACAATCCTATTCATCTTTTCATTCCCTCTCTAAAACCCTGAGAGGAAAAGTAGAATTAGTAATGAAACGAAAATTGAAGAAATCACTGGAAGGCCCAGGCGTTGTTCTTGCGAATCTCTGCCTCTTCTTCGGGTGTGAAATCATTAGGAATATTAAATAACTCGCGAATGGCGGTAACAGATTTGCCCTTGATAAGATCAGCAACCTTCCGACAAATTTTGTGAAGCAAATCATTGATATTCAGATAGTTTGCGGCCATAAGCAGATCGTAGAGGGTATCAGTATCCACGTCAAGAAATTTGGCTTCCCAACTCTTGAGTTCATCAGTAGGATTCCCATCTTGGTCGAAATGTTCTTTCCACCATTCAATTATCTTAGCCATGGTCGGTCCGTCGACATTGGGGAGCGGTATCACGTTGCCGACAACATCTTCATCTACTATGAACTTGAGTGTTTGAGACTTGATTGCCAAGTGTTCTTCCACTTCAAAAGTTTGATCATCGGAAGTTCTCACCTTCAGCATCTTTATCCAAGAGAGGAAGAGGACGCTTTGCAAAGCAATTGAAAGAGAGAATTGAGCAGTAGGGCACGATTTCATTGTATATAAAGCGAGGGTGGGCTTTTCCGAATCCTAGTTGGAAAAAATTGTTTATTATTAGATTAGTTTTTAGTTTTTGACAGGGATTTAGTAGTGTATTTCAAGTGTGATTAGTACTTAATTCTCTTTTTAGTTATTGGCAGGGGTGGATTTCAAAATCAAAAATCAAATTCAAATTTATAGAAATTCAGGTCACGTGGGGTCAACCCATTTCAAAAAATTGTCAAAATCAAACATGCGGAACTATAAAGGCTCAACTAAACTGTCGAGCGAGTGAAGGAACCCCACCTTTCCATTAACAAAAATCCCCAAACACAGTAACCGAAAATAGCTCCCCCTCTCCTCTTCTCTTTCTCTCTGTTACTCATTGCCATTACCCTTTTTCTTCTCAACGTCTTCCGCGCACATTCAAAGTACTCCGCTTCTGTCATTTCGCCGGTTACCGTCGCCGGCAATAAGGCCGACGACTCGACCGCAATGGCCACCATGGAGAGCTTGATCACTCTCGTCAACCGGATTCAGAGAGTTTGCACCGTCCTCGGTGACCACGCTGGCGTCGCCTCTTCTTTGCCTACTCTCTGGGAGTCTCTTCCCTCTGTTGTCGTCGTCGGCGGTCAGGTCTTCTCAGTTTTTGTCTCTTTCTCCCTCTCTTGCTCATTTCTCGATTACGTAGTACCATTTTCGTTCTAGTAAATTTATACGAGTATATGCATATAGAATCGGTGTATGGGACTGTATGCATGTAGAATCAGTCTACGCGTACGTCTTTGAGTACATTGGCATATTTGATGTTGGCTTGTGTTATGAATGTAGAGTTCGGGGAAGTCATCGGTGTTGGAGAGCATCGTCGGACGCGATTTTCTTCCTAGAGGATCAGGTTCGAGCTTACGTATACTGATATCTGAATCTTGTTTCGGTATCTGAGTTTTCTTAGGTTGCATGGAAACAGTGGTAAATGAAAAGTAAAAAACAAAGTTGACCTGATTTTATAGGAATTAAAAATTGTTGAAGCCAGCCAGGTCATATTATTTATCATTATTGCCTTGAATTATGAAAGCAGCTTTGCGCTTGCTTCTATCCTTTTTTTTTTTAATTCTTTTTGAATTATAAAGTAACATATGCCTTTTGAAGTGTTCTTTTATATCTCCTATTAACTCTTATTCTTATTCTCAATTTTTTCGCGTCACATACTCGTATCGTTGGTTACGCGGCCTTAGGAAAAGAAGATTATATTATATATTGTCTTAAATTTTGTTTTGTGATTTCTGTTGTTCCTTTTCAGTCTTTGATTACTGAATTCTATTAGGCATTGTAGAAATTTTGGCTGAAGTGACACTTTAGAAGGCTCTCTTTATTACAGCCTAGGAATATTTGACTTCCTGTCATTCTTTTTGCCATTTTCAGGGATTGTTACTAGGAGGCCTTTGGTGTTGCAACTGCACAAGATAGAACCTGGAATGCAGGAATATGCAGAATTTCTGCACTTGCCAAAGAAAAGATTCATCGACTTCTGTAAGTTATTTAAATTTGTGGATAATATAAAATGACCCTTTAGAAATATAAGGGCTGAATTTATTTTGTTGACATTTTTCATTATGTTGCTCTAAATGTCAGAACACGTCTTCAGTAAGTTTATGTATTTGCTTAATAGTTGAGTTCACGTCTTTCGTGCTAATGTAGGGTTTGAGGTTATCCATTGTCCCTATTTAACAAGGAATTTGGAAATTTTAGATAGTATTTTAAGATTACTCTAGGGAAATTTGTATTCGAAACAAACCAATAAGTTAATAATCTGCATTTGCTTGAATTTTCTATTAATATTATTATAACTACTAATATTTTGACCTTGTATGAAAAATCAACAACTTATCCTAACCTTTGTCATTTCATGTTTATGCATATATAATTTTGTTATTATCGGCTTTTGCATTAGTATCAGGCGCTATATGTGATAGCATATTGCTATGGCTTTCTGTATTCATCTACCTAAGGTAAGGATAGCAATCTTCTAGCTTACTAAAACACATGTTGGCATTCATTTAAAATTTTTGATCACCTTTGTTAAGCTTGCATCAACACCTTCATACATATGTAGCTGGCAAGAATTTGCTGAATTATTGAGTGCATTTTTCATAGACTGCAACGAAATTAATGGTGATAGAATCTTACTGTCTGAAATTTATAGTTATTTCAGATGACCATTGCTAGTATATGCGGAGGGAAAACATTTGTGTTTATGTGATCTTATGTTGAGGTCCTCAGCTATGTCTGTAAACAGTAATTTTTAACTGATTCTGTGCAACTGTTTGGTTAAAACAGTATTATTAATTTCCAGAGCTTATTTTTCAACTTCATATCAACATAGTTGAATACAAATGCTATGGCTTTTTGTATTCATCTACTCAAGGTAACGATATCAATCTAGAAACACATGTCAGCATTTATATAAAAAATTTGGATCACCTTTGGTAAACTTGCATTAACACCTTAGTACCTATGTAGCAGGCAAGAATTTGCACAATTATTGACATGAATTTTAATAGACTGTAACAAAATTAATGCTGATGATTTTTCATGACCATTGTTAATATATGTGGAGGAAAATCATTTGCGTTTATATGATTATATGTTGAGGTCCTCAGCTGTGTCTATAAACACTAAACTTTTTACTGAATCTATGCAACTGGTTGGTTAAAACAGTGTTATTAATTTCCAAAACTTTTTTTTTTCAAGTTCATATCAACATAGAATGGCAATGGAAAGTATTTTTGTAGCTCTATAAACTTTTCTTTTTCATCTAAAGAAGAAATTCAATTTGTTGATAGTCGTATATTCTTATGCAGTAATGGTTCGGAAGGAAATTCAAGATGAAACTGACAAAATGACTGGAAGTTCGAAAAAAATTTCTCCTTTAGCTATTCATCTCAGTATCTACTCTTCAAATGGTAAAAGAGCATGAGCAATGCACTTCACATGGAACCTTCCTTCTTTTATCTTATTGTCAGCTAACATTTTAAACTGTTATTACTTGATTGTTCATTCCATATATTCTCATGATTGTTCTGGGCCTCATTTTCTATGCAGTGGTCGATTTGACATTGATAGATTTGCCTGGTTTAACAAAGGTTGCTGTTGGTATGCTACTGTTCCACTGTCATCTTTAGTTTGGCTTCCATCTTAATGTTTAAACATGGGTACACAAAGTAGCTATCTTCTTCCATAACTTGGAAAATTATAATTGGAAATCCTTATTGTCAACAGAAGGGCAGCCAGAAAGCATCGTAACTGATATTGAAAATATGGTTCGCTCATACATTGAAAAGGTACAATAAAGAAAAAAGCTAACCTATTAGAAATTTGCGTTGTTTACCACCTTGCAATTATTCAACTGAATGAAATGCTCTATTCATATTCTTGAGTCTGCACTTTTTGAGACATTTTTTCTCACCATTATGTTTTTGGAGAATGTCAGCTTTTTTTTCCTATAGGTTTAATCTGTAATACCAGTTGAACACATATTGATACAATGTTGTTTGCATTGTATAACGTCGAAGTTCATTTGGTGTAGAAAATTTTTTCTTCCCTTTGATGGATGAATTCCTTGTTATTTTAATGTAGCCAAATTGCATAATTCTTGCCATCAGTCCAGCCAATCAAGATATAGCAACATCTGATGCTATCAAAATGTCTAGAGAAGTTGATCCAAGAGGTACCAATTCGACTCATTTTTCTACTTTTGACAGTCACCCATTAAGCAGTGCAATTTTTCGCTTTCATTCTTTGAACTCTTTCCATAGAGATGCGATTTTGCCTTTTCTCTAGGTGAAAGGACATTGGGTGTATTGACAAAACTTGACTTAATGGATAAGGGGACCAATGCTCTGGATGTAAGCTTTCCTTGTTTATTTTGGAGCCTGGTTGAAAGTTTTCATATTGCATGCTTTTGCTTCAATCAAGATGACACCTTGTAATTTTAATTCTTCTTAGTAGAATCACAAGAGGCAACAAAAATTTCTTCTATTGATATCACTGATATGGATTCTGTACCGTACCGGTCTAAAACTGGTACGAAATTTCAAATTTGGGTACCAGTTTTAAATACTGGTAGGTACCGGCCAATTTCGGCTGTACCGGCCGGTACCGGCCAGTGTGCAAAATATCGGCCAAATACCGGCCGGTACCGAAAATTTTAAAAATTTTGGGGGTTTTTTGCAAAATTTCAAAAAATTTCAAAATCTCTTCCCTCCCTCTCCTTCCCTCCTTTTTTTCAAATTTTTTAAAATAATAATAAATATTTTATTAATAAAAATAATTATAAGTTAAATAAAACTTAAAAATAAATTAATTTTATTTTTATTACTAAAAAATTATTTTTATTTTTATTACTAATAAATTATTTTTATTTAAATTTATTTTAATATTTTATATAATATTTATTAAT
>JANTPM010000246.1:47710248-47726511 GCA_025434745.1 Erythroxylum divaricatum
TACTACTCACTTACTATATTAATCCCACTTCACCTACTACCTCAATTCAAATTCAATTTCTATTCCTTTTCTCAAATCCTAATTAAGGACCAATTCTATATAAAAAAAATTGTAAGCCATCAATCAAGCATAAAGAACCAATTAGAAAATTAAAACATAAATAACCAATTAAACAATTTAAGCAAATAAAAACAAGGTCTAACATAGGAGGCGTAGGACAGTAACAGTAAGCAGAAAAGGCTAAGGCGAGAAGTCCAATTCATATTAAAACACGCAGGGAAAGGAGTGGGCGGTGCAGTGTTGGTGGTATCCCTAAGCGTAGATTTAGCAAATTTCCATTATCAAAAAGGTGTTTTCTGCAGAGGGGTAATAAATGCTTTGCTTCTGAAACACACAAGCCCTCTCCCTCTCCCTCTCCCTCTCTGTCTCCATCTATAATGACAACCTATTGTTGTCTACAGAAGGAAGACAACTACCACTAACACTTCCATCTACAAAAACAATACCCACTCCGTATAACAAATATGTTATAAGAATGATTATAATGATTTATTAAATCTTGACGTGCTTGGTTCTTTTTTATTCTTAGTTCTTCATTTCAATTCCTTTAAAGGTCTCTAAGTTATATATATATGCTTCTTTTTAATCATTTTCTTTATCCTTTTGATTTCTTAATTTATTTAATTAGCTCATTTGCTTAAAATTCATATTTTTCCTTAATTTCATTATAATATAACTACTAATATCAATAGAAGTAAATTTATTAATAGTAATCTATTTTATTATACTAAAATTATAGATTTGGATCTTACACGATTAATACTTATCTCAAAGGTAGTTGCCTAAGAAAGATCATTTAAGACATGCTTCTAAGTTCATAAGTTAAGATGCATAATTGCGTCAAAGGCATTTGTGTAAGAAATACTATGTAACATAAACTTTTAAGTTTGGAGCCTAAGATTCATACCTACCTTGAAGGAGATCTTTCAAGAAAAGTTTATAAGATAAATTCTTAAGTTTGCAGCTTGAGATGTAGATATGTTTCAAGAGTAGTTGCATAAGAGATAGTGTAAGACGACCTTCTGAGTTTGCAACCTAGAATGTATACATATTTGCCTTATAGTTATTTTCCTAAGGATGAATCATACAAGACAAACTCTTAAGCTTGCAATCTAAGATGTAGACCTACCTTGCAAGTAGCCACTCATTAAAGACAATCACCTTATATAACAAACACAACTTTATAACTCAAGATGCAAAAATGCCATGATGGCAGTCACTCTTGAAAAACTCAAGTTACCACACTTATAAGATGAAGATATGTTTTTAGGATGATCGCTCATAAATTATACAATTCCATTTACAAAACTATGATTATGAAAATTGAATTTTTAAGATATCGAGTAGCAGCATAAAAATAAAGGGATTTATAATAACAAACCTATTTATTAATTAGACAAGGGAATAAAAAAATATATGATCCAAATAAATAAGAATATTTGGAAAACATTTGAAACAAATAAATCTAAAAATGGTCAAGCATATATTAGCTTTATTATACAAAAACATTAGTAGGTCATAAAGGCCAAGAAAATTCATTATATATATATACCCCTGCAAATTAAGGGAAAAGATAACTCTCGAGAAGAACCCTAAGGGTTGTATAACTATAAGATCAACATACAGATAATGGGATCAATCTTACAAACTCATTCATCATTTTGCTTATCCTCTATAATGTTGTAATCAATTGTTATATCATGAGGAATTAAACCATGAATGTTTAAACTTAGATGCAAGAGCTTTAATAGTTTGTGAAAGCCATTAAGACCTTCGATGAACTACTCAATTATCTTATTATAAGTCAACAACTTAGAATGTTTGTTTTCTAAGAGCTTATAATAAGCACTTTGAAGTGCCTTATAGTTATGCTTTAACTTTAATACTTCCTCTCTTTCTCCTTTCAAAGAGTTGCCAATGCCTTTGTTAATTGTTTATTATCATAACTAGCTGACCATGCATCCATGTAAAGTTTTCAAGCTCTATTGCCTCTCTTTTCATACATACAACTAGCAAGCTCATGGCCCGTAATAAGTGTGTTAGGAATTTAACAATTTTGTAGCTAAAGTTACGTAGGAAAAAAATAAGTTTCTTAACAAATTATGCTTCATTGAGAAAGTTCATGTACCTTATATACATTCACAAAGAGATAGGTTAAGTAATTAAAAACTTGAAAAATACAAACAAAATAAATAAGCCACCTACACATTTCCTTGTTTGAAACATAGGCTTCTAATAAAACTTCATCTTCCAACATTGAATTTATAGCACCCCACTCTCATAGTGCATATCTCCGAACATACCGACTATATTCGGAAATACACTTTACAAAGGTGGTGCGCTAGGACGGTCAAACAATTGAACTCATAGAAAACCACTAATCAAATTGGGCCCTTTTTTTTCATAAACATCATAATCACAATTATTATCACACTCATTGATCAATCTCATTTACAACATTTCCAATTTGGAAAGTCATTACAAAACAGAATTATTCAAATACACATGGTACAATAATTACAGAATACATTCTTTAATATAAAAAATAATAGACAAATTTATACAGACGCGAACTGATTTCGACCTCTATCTCTTACTCGAATACAGTAGCTAGACTCTAATTTGTCTAACTAAGATCTTCTCTAAGCTTGAAAAATATTGAAAATATTAGTTTGAGTTTTGCAAACTCAATAAGTAGACCATCCTCGATGGCTCACTCAATCATATAATATATCAATTCATATACTCACAAAATTCACATCACTTCATCAATTCAACATTTTGAGTCACATACATTTCATATTCACTTAAATCATATTTCACATTTAGAAATCATTCAAACTATTTATTTCAACTATTTAAATCATACATATCAGATGCATATGCAGTGCTCATGAGACTCAGTTTCAATTATTATTGTTGTGACCGAGTGTCTATAATTGTCCTGTATTCATTGTGAATACCGGGTTCATTAATAACTATCCCTTATCCGTTGGGGATACAAGGCTCATTTTTCATAGTGAGCCAGAGACTTTTGCCACATTACGAGCTTTAAGCTCTTTTTCACTTTTTAAGCTTTAAGTTCTTTTTTGGTGGCTACTTCAGTCGTAACATTCTTTATGTTGTCATGCATTCATGCAATGAAATGCATCACATTCACATATATTCTATCAATAACTTGATTTTAGTTTCACATTCACATTGACATTTATCATCGGACTTTAGTCTGACATTCAACAATAATGTTGAGTATCACTTAGTCATTCAAATTCACATCCAAAGAGCACTTCCAATAATTTTTACATGCATCAAACGCCTCAAAAATTTATTGTCTGGGATCAACATATTCACTTCAATCATATCAGTAGTAATTCAATACAAAAATTTAAAACAAAATAAACAATAAAAATGAGACCATCTAGGTCAATTCACTGTACGTTCCATATTAGAATTAACTTCTATGATTCAGAAATGCCTGGATGCAGATGTTCTATCTTGTATATCAACATTATACAGTACACATATTGCACATACATTATTAATTACACAATCACATAAACATTCAATTGTACACATATGTATAAGTGTAATGTATAATGCATGCTCAATTTGACTATTCTGGGTATGTTTCCTTAATCACATCTCTTGATTATTCAAACCTTATCATTTGTATGTGTTTAGCTTATTCTTAGGTTTACACCTCAAGAACACTTGTTATTCTAATATCATCAATCAATCATTTACCAATGTTATTGTAACATTACATGATCACACAATATCCAAACTCTCATTCATTCATACTTGATACACATTACTCATGTCTTTACAATCATATTAGCATTTCTAAGAACACTTTTACATCATTAACAACTCATAACTTACAAATTGAGATACATTCATATCAAGTCAATTCATTCTTTAATTCTAATGTCAATCAACATTCTAGACTCATCAATCAACCATTTACCAATCCTTTCCTAGTGAATTCAGATGACAATGAATTCTAGTAGAGAGGAAGGATAATATGTGAAGAGCTTCAGGTTTAAATTTCAAGTCAATCGGAAGTTCGAGGAAGGAGTTATAGTCAAAAGCGTGAAGAGTATTGAAAGTTGTCAAACAACAGTGATGTTTCCTCTCTGTCACGATCATGCTTATGCACAATTGTGCAACTCCCTAATGTTTCCTTTCTGTCATGATTGTGTTGCTAAAATTAACGGTCTTTTAATATCACTATCACACTAATTCTTCCCATTTCAATACACTATAGTACCCTTTTTCATTAGCATCAAACTCATTTTAACTCATCTGTATAACACTCGAAGAGATCTACGTTGATACACTAAGAAAATAGAACATAAAATCCATCCATTTATCTATCAAATTGCTATACAATTTCTACATCCTTTCAATGATCATTTTAACTCAAATCATCTCAACAACAACTTATGAAATATTAATCATCATATATGTAAAAGCAAGAGATGAACATACCTAGGTTTTCTCATTCACTTTTCAGCATATACATATTACCATTTAATGATCATTTGACCTTTAACTATTATCAAACATGTTTCATGTGACAAATCATGAAGAGTAATGCTTTAGAATTACTTGTTTACTTCAAGATCTTCAAATAACACTTAACCCTAACTTCTCCAGTATCATTATATCATCATCTTAACAAAATAGAATAGGTGGGTTTTTTTTCCCAAGAAGAAAAGATAGCAAGAACTTTGAAGTAGCTAGTGATGGAAGAAAGTAAGGTTCAACTTTGATGCTTGGAGAAAAAAGTGTCGTAAGAAGAAGAGGAAGATGAAGAAAATGAAGAAGATGAAGATGAGAGAGGCTAACGAAAAGAAGAGTAAATAGCAAGTGAAAGACCAAAAAGAGAATAGGTCTTTCACTTAATAAAAATCATGAGTTAAGACAAGTGGCGTGGCAAGTGACACTTGTTACTTACCACGTGTCACTTTCTCATGGTCCTCTTTTGATCTTTTAATTAGCTAGTCCATTTGTGTCCCAATTCTAATCCAATTGACTCCCAATTTTAAATGACATAAGTCATTAAATCCTCATGTCATTCATCAAAATTTCTATGCCATCTAACACTTATTTTTGCTACTATTCATCAATTGTCTCGTCACTTGGCATTTTTTTAGTCCAAAAATATCCTTAATTCTAGAAAATTCTCAAATTTTACCAAAAATTCTAAATCATTACTTATACACACCAACTCAATTTTTAAGACACATAATCCATAATTCACGTTATAATCACATTAAAACAATCATTTATACCAGAAAAAATGTCAAATGAATGCATGAACAAATCATTGTAATGTGTGCAAAATTCAAGTTCATATGTGTGTATGCTAACATTATGCATGAGTGTGAAATGCTCTTTTCTAATCTCTCATTGCTATTTCTTAGTTACAAAAATCTAAGGTTCTAACCCTTAGTATAGAAACGGGATGTTATGGAATTCCTATACGATAGAAGAAGTTATTTATCTAAAAGGATTCTAGAATGAAGTTTTAGCATCATATAGTTCTCTTATTACTTGTTAAAATAATAGTTCATGTTCCCTTACATAAATCTAAAACCTAATTGACTCTCCTCCTTTAAACTAATATTTTGTCAGTTTGATTTTGTACATTTATCAATATAATGCTATTGGTTTTTACATGTCAAAGATGGTAAGCCATTATAAAGCAGACTATAATCCCATAAGAGTCAGGGTATAACTAGTTAAGGCATAATATTGTATCATTAATTATGTTGCACTACATTATAAAGTGAGAGTCTCATGCCATTTTGAATGTTGTCTTAATACTAGATAATTTCCTCAATTATGTTAAACATTCCCTTTATAATTCTAAAGAGACGTCTAACATAGATATAAGGTGGAATGTTGCATTTGTTCATAAGATCGTTGAAATTTTCAAGCCTTACACCCAACATATTTCTTAGCTTCATATCTACCTATATTAGTAAGACTCTCTTACATTCCTTGCCCTTCAAGCCTTACTTATATTATCAAAGGATTCCATATATCCACTCTTACAAAAGGTCTCTAAACTACTCATACACCTACTACTTAAGTCATTATTGTTAGAATGAGGGATGGAGAAACATACTTTCTTAAGAAATAAATTGTATGGAATATCCTACAAAATAAAGGATCCCTTGTGGGATGCAGATTGATAAGTTGTTCAATTGAGTCACTTATAGGTGTCATTTTTATATCAAGTAAGCATTATGTGTAAAATAACTCATCCTTTGAGATACTGCTTTAGGTTTATATAGTAGCATTTAACAAATCATATGAAAGCAAAACAAAATTTTAAGATTGTGATACCTTCCCACTTCTTAAGACCTCCCACCAAAACTCATAAAAATTTTCAATTTTCATGTGTAATTGAGTGTGTGATAACTTGGCAAGCAGACTAAGGCATACAACCTTAAAAAATCACAATTATGATTGCAAAGCTAGAGAAATTACATTAGTTTTAATGGAGTCCCTAAGCCTTCATTAAGACTTAGTTGGCCAAATGACCCTCTATGACCCAACCTTTTCTTTGTAAGAACCAAAGTTGTCTATGTACTATGTCAAATGTGTGACATAATATTTATATCAAGCCTTATTATGTGGCATGTGCCATGTATCACATGTGTTAGAGTTTGTACATGTTATGACTTACCTCATTAGGTATGAATGCCATCCATATGTAGGGTTTCTATCTTCCTAAGCCTCCTATATAAAAGGGAACTCATGTTTAGGAAAGTAAGTCTTTATTTATTCACCTCTTTACTATGTTTAGATATTTGAATAACTTTATCGTCATAGTCTTTTCTTTAAAGATAACCTCTAACAAAAATTACAAGCATGCAGACCCTAAAATTTCAATCGATGTCCTAGGGATTTTACACTTATAGCCTAAGAAGGTGCTCAATAGTTATAGAAAAGGAGCCTAAAATTTAGAGAAATATAAAAAAACCAAACAAAAGCAATATGCTCAACTCAAGAAAAGAAAAATATAGAAAAAAAAAGATAAATGATGAAACCTTTCCATAGAAAAGTCTTTGAACATCATATATGCTTTTCATTTGATATGGGAAGGAATGTATGTTCAATATAAGCTCGAATAAAGTTGAAATCTTAGAGAAATAAGAATAAGTTTAGACTCCAAATGTTTAACAACAACATTTGGACAAGTTAGCTTATTGTTGACTATGATGGAGAGTAAGAATTTTCATTAAGGAGTGATCATAAAATATTGATCTTTATTGATTTTTTGTCTCTTTCATTCCCGATCATGCTTGTCTCGATATCTATTTTCTCTCTACATATTTGTATACTTTCTCATTTTAATTTTTGAAGTAACATTTTACCTTTCGATGGTTAATGATTCATTCTGTCGGTACCAACATTACAAGTTCCATTGCTGATGATAACTGTTTTGAAATTTAGATGATGGTAGTCTGACCATATGTTCTATATACTATTATATATAGAGCATGAAAAAGAAAAGTATATTATAAATCATTATATTGGTTATTATATTGGCTCCTCGTTTTCTCCAACGTGCAGGGCGCATGGGCCATGGAAGTTGGAAACAATACTATAGTGAGCCATTAGGAAAAGGTTCGGTCGGCTCGGTTTGGTCGGTGGTTGGTAGTTTGGAGATTAATGTGTGAACAATCTATAACAGAAAGTGACCAAACTTTGAAACCTTTGTTTAATTAATCATACGAAGTAACTAATTAGGCTCATCTAGTGGCCCTCTTTTACTACTGCTCCAACAAATGGGCCTACCAAAAATCTTAACAGAAAGTTTAGACATTGATGATTGCTTTCACTGTTCATATTATATGTTAATGGTCCTTTTTTCTTTTTCTGATTTTTGTCTCTGTTTACAAATAATTGTAAAATTAGATACATGGACCTACCCTTTTTGCTGTGTGGCTGGCTTAACTAATAAACTAAATTGAACACTTCTTTTTCAAGACTAAAGCTAAACTTCAAACTATATCAAATTGAGAAAGTTACCATATTCATCTTTAACTTAAAAAAATTAAGTTATTACCAAAAGATCAATAATATAACGAGAAAGAAATTTCTAATTTTTAAGTGTGGATATCTATAAGTTCTTATAGTATATTTTATTGTTTTAAAAATCAGGTCAGTTTAAGATTTAAAAGGTTCAATTAAGGATTAAATAAAATTAAAAAAATTTAAAATATGATTAAAAAATTATGTTTATCTATTGAATAATTTAAATTTTAATTAAAATTGTTAAATAAAACTAATTGATTTATTTTAATTTATAAAAATTTAATAATTTACAAAATTGTCTAATAAATAAATTAAATTTAAATAATAAAAATTATTAAAGAAAATTAAATGGTTGAATTTTGGGTATATTTTGTGTCCCAAAAAATAAAAAAATTTCATTCGTAGATATTGAATATCTGGCAAATTCCACGTCGAGACAAAGAGACGTCCATTAGAAAGGCCAAAGTTGGCAAGTACGTGTCACGAATCGGCTGACGTGGCAAACATACGAAGCGAGTTCTGCGAAATTAACCATTCACACGAGAGTAGCAAAACTGCCACGGGACCGGCTTCTGAGGGCCACAAAGGCCTTCGCTGGCTCTCTCTTGGTAAAAATCGTCTCTCTCTCTCATTCTCTCTGTTTTCTTATTCATGTTTTCTCAGCTTGCCCTTCCGCCAAGGAACATCGATACTTTCTCTCTCT
Source organism: Erythroxylum divaricatum (assembly GCA_025434745.1). Taxonomy (NCBI): domain Eukaryota; kingdom Viridiplantae; phylum Streptophyta; class Magnoliopsida; order Malpighiales; family Erythroxylaceae; genus Erythroxylum; species Erythroxylum divaricatum. Next base: position 47,719,067 of record JANTPM010000246.1, read on the forward strand.
AATTTCCTTTTTTTCTCTATCTATACCCTCGTAAAGGATCGTTTTTGATGCATTTTGATTGGTTTCTGACGAGAATCCGTCTATTTTTTGCACTTTGTCACAGGTATTCGCTTCTGGGTGATTTGCAATTTCCGATTTGTTTTCTTGAGTTTTGCGTTCACTCCGTTCCAACGAAGTCTTGTTTCGTTGTTTGTTATAGCGAGTTGGTTTTTTCCTTCTTAGTTTTCGTCTTCATTTCTATTTTTGGTGCTTTTTTTTGGTGATCTATGTTGCTTTTTTCTTGTTCCAACTCGACGTTTGTTGTGTGCTTTCTCCTTCCTTTTAGATTTTAGTTGATGGGTTGCGATTCATTATTAATGTTGGTTATCAACAGACGTAGTTAAAATGCATCCCGTTGTGGTTTAATCCATTCACATTTGACTATTTATCACAATCTCCGTTTGCATCAGGGATGGAAGATTGCATTTTGGGCTCAAGGTAGACCATCTGTGAGGCAGTTTTGATCGTCGATTGTCGGCATGTGTTTATAAGTAGGATCTAAAAGCTGAGTCTTTGGTTCTTGTGCTGGTTTTTGGATGCTGGAATTGAAAGACTCTTGAGAGGCACTCCTACCAATTTTGTCTAATCTGGAAGATTAATTTAGCGATTTTGAGTGTTATTTGCGTTAGAAATTTGTGAAGATGTCGAGTTATATAGGTGTTCATATCTCCGATCAAGGGCTTCAAAGTCAGTTCACACAAGTGGAACTTCGCAGCCTTAAATCAAAAGTGAGTTCTATGTCATTGTTTCTTCATGCATTATATGTTTCAATTATTAAAATTTTTAATCCTGATTACGCTAGGTTGGACCTTTAGACTATATTTTTTTTCTTCTGAATATAGCTTCATTTCATATGCTTTCTTCGTTCTAGTTCCTCTCAATAAAGAATCAAAACGGCAAGGTTACTGTTGGAGATTTGCCATCTTTGATGGCAAAGCTAAAAGCTTTTAGCTCAATGTTCAATGAGGAGGAGATAACTGGGATCTTGAGTGAGTCATTTTCTGACCTGAGCAGTGATATTGATTTTGAAGGCTTCCTTAGGGTAAGTAGTTTTCTGTTTCAATTCTGATAATTGACTGAGAATGAAGTGAATGTGGAATTAGAAACCTTTGTCTTCAGCTATCTTGGGGGATGCCAGAGGGAAAACATACATGATGTTTCGATAAGAATAAATCGTCAGTTTATATATGATTTTGCCTGTTCATCAACCATTTTCCAATTTGCAGGCATATCTGAATTTGCAATCTCGAGCTAAAACAAAATCAGGGGTTGCAAAACATGATTCATCATTTCTCAAGGCAACTACAACAACTCTTCTTCACACAATCAATGAACCAGAGAAATCATCTTATGTTGTTCACATTAACATTTATCTAGGGGATGACCCATTTCTGAAGCAGTTTCTTCCTTTAGATCCAGTTACAAATGATCTATTCAATCTTGTGAGAGACGGAGTACTATTATGGTATATGATAGTGCATACTTGACCTGTTTGCTTCTTTGATTTGCTAATTAACTGAGATTTGACAGTAATGTTGTTATCTTGTGGGGTGTTGTAGTAAGCTTATCAATGTTGCTGTGCCGGGAACAATAGATGAACGAGCCATTAACACAAAACGAGTTTTGAACCCATGGGAAAGGAATGAAAATCACACTTTGTGCCTCAACTCTGCAAAAGCTATTGGATGCACGGTGGTTAACATTGGCACACAGGATTTGGTGGAAGGAAGAGTAAGCTTGATCTGATTTAGATTCTCTAATGGATATGCCATGAGTTTTTTTCTGAAGGAATTTGCATTGTTTGTTTATTTGCAGCCTCATCTGGTACTTGGATTGATTTCTCAAATTATCAAGGTGAAATTCAAACTTTTTCCAAGAACAGTTCAGAACTTTGTGGATTCACGTTGCATAACAAGAAGATCATGGAGTTTTTAAACTGATGGTTATACATTGACTATGATAATCACAGATTCAACTCTTAGCAGATCTCAACCTTAAGAAGACACCACAGCTTGTGGAATTGGTGGAAGACAATACTGTAATGCAATTTTGTTTTTGAGATATAGTGATATCTGGATTTCCGTACTTTAAACCAGAAGTGATATTTTCTCAATCTTGGCTTGATGTATCTTACAGGATGTGGAGGAGCTTATGGGATTAGCTCCTGAAAAAGTCTTGTTGAAATGGATGAATTTCCATCTCAAGAAAGGAGGCTATGAGAAACCTGTCACAAACTTCTCTTCTGATTTGAAGGTACTGACGGCTAAAATTTTATGTTAAGAGCATGTACTTGTAGAAAAATTTATGTGAGCTCATAATTGCTTGGAGTCCCCATTTTTAATCACTTCATAGACTCATGCTTGATATTTACTTCCAATGCTTTGGAATTTCTTGTTTGAGCATTGAAGAGTCTCTTTCATATGTTTGATGTCTATATGCAATCTATTTCATCCTCTATGGGAAATTTATGTTTATCACTGAGCAATGTCAAGAGCAATAATTCGTTTGGTCCCGCTTTAGAAACTCAGCAATTTCTGTGTACTTTGATGATGTCTGCTCATAATCTGTTTTGTCTAAGGAGAAGAGCAGTTGCAGCTGTTATCCTTTGTTTATTCTTTGTTATGCTTGAGTAAGCAAAACTGAAAAAAATACGAATCTGAAATTTTCAAACTACACTAGTAATGCTTTTATTTGCATGTCTGTAGGATGGAAAGGCTTATACCTACTTGCTCAATGTCCTTGCACCAGAACACTGTGATCCATCTACTTTGGATTGCAAGGATCCCAAAGAGAGGGCGAAGCTGGTGCTTGATCATTCAGAGAAGATGGGTTGCAAACGGTATTTGAAACCCGAAGACATTGTTGAAGGCTCAGCAAATCTGAATCTTGCTTTTGTGGCACAAATATTTCATCAAAGGTTGGAATTAAATTGCTGTTCCTTTTCCTTAATTGCACTAATGTTTCTGAATTGCCTTTTGGAATTGAAATTGTATATGTTACATCTGAAAATAAATTGCAATATGTTGTTAACATGCTGCTTATAACACTACCCTTTCTGAGAATTGAAATTGTGTATTCTACATCTGAGAAAGAAATTACAATATGTTGTAACATGCTGGCTACAGCATACAATGGTAAATCAACGTGGACCTATTCACCCAAGAATTGGTCGAGACTTGGAAAAGCTCTCATCATCCTCAACCTATGTTTTATCCATCCCATACTTATTGATTGATTTGTTTTACATGCCATGGACCATTCAGATGGCCAGAAGAATAAGAATTATGCTACTTCTGAAAGCATGATTAAAAGGAAAAGTTAGTAGATGAGAGCTTATGATGAATCAGTAGGTGCAGTGGTAGGACAGATCTTGTCTGTTGTTATCCCCATCTCCTTCGCCCTCGCCCTCGCCACCCCTTCCCACCACCCTGAGAAAAAAAGCCTGATGAAATGTCCAAACTATGGTGTAAAAATACTCATCTTTTAAGATTCTTCCTGTTTGTTCACCCTATAATTCCAAATCTACAGCATTCCCAATAGTTTTTGGCTTCATCTCCACTATTTTCCATGTCTGTCCGTTGCATAATACAAAATTCTTTTTTCCACCCACTTCCTTTCCTTCTACCACTGTCTATTATTGACTTTGTATTGAATCAGGGTTCTTCTGTATTCATTTGCAGGAGTGGCTTGACTACAGACAGCAAAACGATTTCTTTTGCGGAGAGGATGACAGATGATGTGCTGACATCTAGAGAGGAGAGATGCTATAGATTGTGGATCAACAGTCTTGGAATTGCTACTTATGTTAACAATTTATTTGAAGATGTTAGGAATGGGTATGTGCTCCTTTTACATATCAACTGGCATTTTGATTGACTATTCAGAATTTGGTGTGTTGAGCTTCTTATGAGTTAAGCATCCTGCATGGTATTCTCCATCATGAGGAACATGTTTTTAGGAGTTGGAATATGTACTTTACAGTTGTGCTGGTTTTACTCAGCTTAAAATTATGGGATTTGTTTTTTAAATTGCTTACTACTCCAATCAAGTTCCTTGTGCACTACCTAATAATCACCTTGATGCCTTGGATGAAAACTTATTTTTCTTCTTTTGGTTGAAGTCTAGGAATTAAGCTAGCTAGGTGCCAAGCTTGATTGTCTAATACTTTTGGCTGCAGGTGGATACTTTTGGAAGTGCTTGACAAGGTTTCTCCCGGATCAGTTAATTGGAAGCAGGCAACAAAGCCTCCAATTAAGATGCCGTTCAGAAAAGTAGAAAATTGCAATCAAGTCGTAAAGATTGGAGGACAGTTGAAATTTTCCCTTGTAAATGTGGGTGGAAATGATATAGTACAAGGAAACAAGAAACTGATACTTGGTAATCTTCAATATCTATTAGGAATTGGTAACTATTTCCATATAAGATACTTCTATTTGCTATTAGTTTTGTTTTGGTTATCTTGTGAGAGTTTTCCTTGATGAGTAAATGGGATTTGAGATCTGATGTTTATGTAAAATAAAGTGTCCTTCCTGCTTCTTTTCTATAAACATTTTTTTTTTAAATTCCTTGAATATGGCTAAAATTCATCAGATATTTTTCAGCTTTCTTGTGGCAGTTGATGAGATATAATATGCTTCAACTTCTGAAGAACTTGAGGTCTCGCTCCCAAGGAAAGGAGATCACTGATTCAGATATCTTAAAATGGGCAAATAGAAAAGTTAGAAGCTCTGGCAGAACTTCCCAGATTGAAAATTTCAAGGTATAGGAAATTTGTGCCTTCGTCTCCATATAAATCACCACATCTGACATATTATGCTTATCTTGTGTTGCTGGCTTTTAATTATTCAAGGATAAAAGTCTGTCAAATGGAATCTTCTTCCTTGAGTTTCTCAGTTCTGTGGAGCCAAGAGTGGTCAATTGGAACCTTGTTACCAAGGGCGAGACTGGTATGACATCGTGTAAACTTTCTTGAACTAAACTGTTAATTCTGCTCAATTTGCATGTGGTGGTGCATTATGACCATTGTTTTTATCTTTAATAGTTTTCCTCTGACCATCCATCCTCCCTTTTTTCCCCTACTAAATGGGACTGTAGATGAGCAGAAGAGGTTGAATGCTACCTACATAATCAGTGTTGCTCGGAAACTTGGTTGTTCCATTTTCTTGTTGCCTGAGGACATCATGGAGGTACTGATACTTCTTTCCATTTATTACCCATCTTATAGAGAATTCTCAGATCACAACTTTCCATGCTCCTTGGAACATTGATAGTCTTATTGTGGATGCATTAGTTATGCAACAGCAATATAGCTGAGGATTTAGTCTGACTGTTAATCTTTTTTGTGGCAGGTAAATCAGAAGATGATTCTTACACTTGCGGCGAGCATTATGTATTGGAGTTTGCAAAAGGCAGCTGAAGAGGGAGAATCCTGTCCTTCCACTGCCAACAGCTCAACATACCCTACTCCTGAAGCATCCCCGGCACCATCTGTTAGCGGGGAAGATGACGTCTCCTCCCTGAATGGTGAAGTCTCAAACTTTAATATTGATGACGCAGCCTCTGATACTACAGTCTGCTCGCAGATCGAGAATGAAGAGCTGCTTCAGGTGAATAAAGTGTAAGGGTATGTTTCTAAGAGAATAGATATTGTGGTGGTATACAGGAAGTGAACACACATGTGCAGTACAGAGTCGAGTACATATGTTTCCTCTTCAGCAAAAAATGAATGCACCAACCATAGGACCTCTGTAAAAACAGAGTTTGGCAAAGATAGAAGTGCACAAATTTCTCGTTTTTGCTCTTTATTACATACCATTACAAGTAGGTTGTACTATTATAGGTGTATTCTTTTGAGCATTTTTTAACGTCTGATCAATAATATCAAACACTGAAAGCAAGGATGGGCCGATTACTGGAAAAAATAGTTGGTTTCTACTAAGTAGGCACACATTTTTTAACCGCATAGTTGGGCGTAAATAATGTAGACAGATGTATGATTCAACTCTGTTTTATCTTGTTTCATAAAATCGAATCTGGTTTTGAGAGCCTCGTCAGGTTCCTGCTTACTGGCTGACGGGGTTGCCAAGGAACTACACAAAATATGGGACAGTCCAAGCTCGCAAGAACTCTGACGTTGTGCTCTCCACCGTGTAGTTCACCACATTCTTAGGTTTGCCCGCTCCTAATAAGAAGTTCCTTTGATTAGAAGCAAAAGTAATGGAAGACAAATGCCGGGAAACGCTAGTTTCTTTGCCAAGTTGCAAGCTTTCAATGAGTTTGTTTCAACCAAGACTCTTGAAAACACAAATCCTGACTATCCAAGATTCGTGGAAATTCATAACCTCAACATTGATGGGTTTTATTATGAACAAGAGGTCAAATCTTGGAGAGTTTTAGGTCCAACCCACCTTATTAATTCCCTATTTTAGTTCAATACTAGGTAGGCTTTAGGCTTTATTATCGGACCTTTTCAGACTTTACGTTTTATTTCAACTAGATGTTGATGACAATCGACTTAGACATTTTAATTATTTGATTTACTTTTCTTTCTTTTATTAATTAATTAACTATACAAGAAAATTTAATTAATTTCTTTTCCATTACTTCCTGTTTACTTTCATCCCTTGAAACATACACAGCACAAAGAACCAACCTTTCACATGAAAATCAAAGAACTCTAAAATAATAAAACCCAGTAAAGTATATACCTAGAAAAAGATCGATGCTTGATTACCTTGTATGAGGACAGAGACCTGGGGTTTGAAAAGAAGACCAAGCCAAAGACTGACGATGGCTTGGTTTGTTGCAAATCATGAATGAAAGCGGGGATAGGGCTACACAGCGAATAAGCAAAACGAACCCCATTTGCATTACTTGCATACAAAATGCAAACAACTTATTGAAGGAACACGAACCTAAATGCGACCCATAAACTTTGAAGACTGCAAATATTTCCCTTGTTCATAAATAACTTTCAATGCTCAAGAAAGATAGCTCTCTAAAGTGTCTAGAAAAAGAGAAACAGCCTCCAATCAATCTAATGTCGAAACATCTTCACATCACAATTAAACGACAGGGGTCAACAATGGCTTATTCAGGAAATGTGCCTCCAAATTGCTAACGACAAGGTCAGCCATCTCTTTTCTGGTTTCCACTGTGCCAGTTCCAACGTGAGGCAAGAGCACAACATTTTCTAGTCCAAACAGCTCCTCAGGTACCTGGGGTTCATTTTCAAACACATCAAGTCCAGCACCTCCTAACCTGCCTTCAACAAGTGCAGACACCAGCTCGGATTCATCAACATGAGGACCTCTACCAATGTTGATGAGAACTCCGTTTGGACCCAAAGCATCAATCACTTGACGATTGACAATGTGTCGGGTTTCTTCTGTTAAAGCGCATGCCAC
>JANTPM010000246.1:47740331-47756589 GCA_025434745.1 Erythroxylum divaricatum
TTATTTAAATTATTTTTAATTATCTAAAACTTAATATTTATTTAAATTATTTTTAATTATTAAATCAAATATAAATTAATGTTTATATATTTTGAAAATAATTGAATTCAGCGTAATTGAATTCAATTCTAATATTACTGAATTTGTTCCAAACAATGTAATTGAATTTAATTCTAATATTACTAAATTTGTTCCAAACAATATATATTAAATTCAATCCCAACTTCATTATTATAATTGCATTGAATTTGAAAGTTTCCAAGCAGCCACTAATAATGACCGTGAAACAATGTCCATTATAGGTAGAAAATTTAATTTACCATTGGACTATTCTCTCGTTCAGTGTTCGCAAATTGATGCCTGGGAACGCCGAAAGTCGACCTTCCTCACAGTAAGTTTGAACTCGGATTAAAATGGTGATGCCTGGTCGGCTACGACTGGCATCAACAGCCATTTCAGCTACTAGATCAGTTTTCTTTTCTTGCATAATTGGCTTCCTACTTCCAGATGCGACCTAAATCAGGATGAAGAATTACTGTTGCCTAACTTGCACTGCATGAAAGATTGGCACGTGAACCACACATAGCTTAATCATTTTACATGGTAAATTTACACTTCAGGATATTTTTCATGTTCACTCGCAGAGCGCCACAAGTAAATGGTAAAAACCAAACACAACGTTTCCAAATATCAACAAATTAATGAAGGGAAAACAGCACAAGGACATACCAAAAGCAGGGAATAGGAAGAAACACGAGGTTTGTTTAGTATGAGCATTATAAATACTTGACCAGGAGATAAATGATTACAGCCAGAATAACAATGCCAATAACAGCTAAAAGCATGCGCATGCAGGAGCAACCACCCTTGGTGCGCTTGCTCAAAACCGCCAGATTCTTTTGCACTCGCTGCAATGAAGTAGAACGAAAAAGGAGTATTCTAAGTTAAATGCCATCATAATAAGACATCCACACCTACCGATTATCAAAAGATTGAAAATCTAATCTTCTATACTACGTAAAACACAACAATTTCACCACCAAATGTGGCCGTATATTGGTGTATAGCATGACTAGGCAATATCCTTTTTTCTCCATTATTTACTTAACAGTCATCATTTCAGTCCCTTATCAAAATGAAAGTTCATAAGATAACCCATAATGCAGGAAACATTATCAGAAGAGATCGTTTGTAATTCATATATTCACTTTGCGCCAAATCGTGCAAAGATGTTATTAGCTTATTAAAAAGATAGATCATTTTCCCACGCAGTTCGTCGGTTAAACCAACGATTCTCTTCTCAAGGTCAAAGTAATAGAGAGATCTTTTGCTAACATCTTAACAAACTCTGGGAATCTCTCTTTTGCTGCAAACTTTTTGTTAATCAATCAAATGATTGAAAGGCATTTACAATTGGAAGAGAAGAATTAATGCAACAGTCATGGCTCAAGTAAATCTATTAGCTAGAAAGTTATCCCTTAAAAGTGAGCATGTTAGTATCCTGGTAACTGGAACACAAATAATTTAATGAACTAGAGGCTTTAAATTAGGCAAGAGTAATTACTCGTAAACGGGAGTCCGTAACATCCACGTGCTGATCCAAGTCATCCTGCGGTGTAAGAGAGTAAAAGTTGCATAATCATTACAATATCCAATCATGAAGAATCAAAAGAAAAGTATTTAAGTCTGGAAAATAGTAAAAATAGACGAAAAAAAGTTAAGACATACAATTAATCTTGTATGAAGATCAAGCTCCTCATTGACCGCCAAGGCAATATGCTTTGTACTTACTACTGTCTCCTCCAACTTCTCAAGTCCTTCATCTTGTTCTGCTCCAACCAAATGCTACATAAGAATCCCATATTTGCAAAAGAAAGAAAAGCAATTGAACAATACTGCAATTGCCAAAGATAAACAGTGACAACTTGCCTTTGATGATTTGTCGTTGAAGTCCAACAAGGCCTTGGTTGTCCAAACCTTGTGTTCTGTTCATCGCATCAGTCGACATTATTTCTGGGCCAAGCAAACTGTCCCTATTGGCAAAATTAGACATATTTAAAGTGGAAGCCATTTGGTTCACTTTTATTCTAAGATTTGCAATCATGTCCTTACGACGATTCATCTCTTTCTCTGATCTGCATATCAAAAAGGAATAGTTTAATACGATGAGAATAACAACAATTAACACTATTTCTGCTACATTTGAGCCGTTGGACAATCATCAAATCCAAAAGGAGGAACTAGTGTGTAATACACTGCCGAAAAGATTATTAAAGCCAAAAAAGGAAAATCAACAACACTATGAATGGGTATTAATCCATTGAACGTATCAAATTTCTAAGCAATCCCATATCTGAAAATTTTCCATGTACTATCGCCTCTTTTCCTTCAACATTTTACATGTATCATTCAACAACTTTTTCACCCACAAACCATCAAACATATATCAGCGCAATAACAGAGTGATGATCTATAATTTCGCATGCTCTATCATCATGACATGCAAATTATAGCCTAAAGAGAAGAACAATTTACAGGAGCGACGTAAAAAAAGAAAAACCCACATTTGCTGTGTTGCAGGAAGTTTAGACAAGAGGGACTGCAAGCTATCAAGCCTGGTCCCTAAAATTGTGATCTTCCTCCGTATAGAAGACGCGTGGCGTTGCGCCTCAGGTCCCGTTGTCGGAAACGAGCTCCGATCAGGGATCATCCCACTGATGTCATCGGCGATTTTCACGGCCTCGTGGTATTCCTTAACCCATGGGTCAGAAGCCGAAGACATGTTCAAGAAAAGCCCTAATGAACAGCTGATCGATCAAAGCACAAACCAAATCAGTTCAGATCAAATCAAAAGTGAACCCTATGGAAGGGAATGACATGTGGAAGCGGTGGAGAGAGATGAGAATCAAAGAGCTGACTTCGAACGACGCCGTGTATAAGTGGGTGGATGCTAGATGGCGATTGCTTTGTCCGCCTCCGTCGTCGTTTCAAGCTCTATATAGTCCATACGGTGTACGACGTCGTTTGGTTTTAAACTTCTTAAAACAAAACAATTGGATCGATGCAGCCACTCGTTGATTCACAAGCTCTCGGATCGACCCGACAGATCGTTTGGGCCATAATCGGAAGTCACCAAAAATCTGGAACTCGAAACAACAAAAATAGGAAAAACAAAGGGCATCTTTGCAAAAACGTCACGAGCCGTGAGCAATACCGAGCAGAGCTATTTGCTCGGTCGAGAAAGTTGCGGAGCTTCATAACCATAGCGTGAGCGAGCGAGAGGTGAGAGAGAGAGAGAAGTAGTCATGTCAGACTTAGACAGGCAAATAGAAAGACTAAAGAAATGCGAGCCGTTGAAAGAATCGGAAGTCAAAGCTCTCTGCTTGAAAGCTATGGAAATCCTGGTCGAAGAAAGCAATGTTCAGCGCGTTGATGCTCCGGTCACTGTACGTGTTATATACACATGACTTCTCATTATATGCGTGCCTCTGTGTGTCCGTTAGTTTTGTATTGTTAGGTGGATTTTTGGTCTTGATTTTTGGAGTTTTGAGCTTTGGAGGGTGTGGGGGTTGAGCTGTAGGGTTGGTTTATGGTGGATTTTGGGATTAATTTAAATTGAATTTATTCGGCACTATTTGGGTTTAATGGATTTATTACTGGTTTTTGAGATTGAACTGGGAATTAGGGTTTTGAGCTAATTTGGGCATGGGAACTTTCGGGTCATGAACTTTGTTGAACCAGAATTCTGGAAGTAAACATGGTGGTTTCTTCTGTAATTTTCGGAAAGAATTAAAAGAAGGATTAGCAATGTTTGACGGGTGTCATTTGGTTTCTAGTCTGCTGTTGCCGACTGATGGCCTTTTATAAGATGCTTCTCGAGGTCTTTTCGTATAATGTGAAAATTTGAATTTCTTATTTTTCATCCCATCTGCTAGTGGCTCCTGTGTAGCCTAATTTGCTGACAAACTACAAAATGCATCTCTCACAGTGACTGTCATCACATAAAGAATGAAAACTTCGACAGTGTATGTATAATCTTTAAATCAAATGACTTAAATGTTGGCCCTGCTTTCCAAGTTTTCTCCATTAAAATCTTGTTTTAAATTGCATATTTGACCTCTTGGCACTATAATTAGTTGGCTAAGCATCTCAAATACATCACACCTTGATTTCAAATGAACTTTTATAACTTAAAATATTGAACATTTACAATATCTTGATTTATCTTTCTGGGGTGGAAATGCTAACATCTTGATGTATCTTAAAAACTCATAAGAGTTTTTTCTTCTACGTAGATTTGTGGAGATATCCATGGACAATTTTATGACATGAAAGAACTTTTTAAAGTTGGAGGGGATTGCCCGAAGACTAATTACTTATTTCTTGGAGATTTTGTTGATCGGGGATTTTACTCTGTTGAGACATTTTTGCTTCTGCTAGCTCTTAAGGTAAATTCTTTTTTCATGTCATATTGAGCTCTCCCGTTGAATTTTGGAATATTTGGCCTGCCCCACCTTTAGCAAGACTCCATTCTGTATACTATTTGAAGAGCATGCTTGCAGAACCTTTAGTTGTAAGTTTGAAGTTAAACCATGATTCTTAAAAGTTCATCATTCAAACGCTATTTTATGGCTTCCAATTATGCATGTTAAGGTTTTAAAGTGAATTTTATGATCATTAAAGTCTTCACTCTGGTGTTGAAAGGTTAGTATGAATATCCAAAATATCTTTTGTAGGAAATGATTCAATCCTATTGAAAGGTGTATAAATAACCAATTTGAGTTGGTAATACTTGATGTTTATTTTTGTGCTTCTGTTCAGTGCATCATTTTCCACTTATGGTGACATCTCATCCTCTTTAAATTGATGTAAATTTGAATGTCTTAGGTTAGATATCCAGATAGGATAACACTCATTAGAGGGAATCATGAGAGCCGCCAGATTACTCAGGTAAATGTATTTTCTAGTATTATATTTCAACTTCTTTCTTTGTGGCAAACTCAGTAGTCTTTCTCTGTTCTACTCAGGTATATGGATTCTATGATGAGTGCCTACGGAAATATGGATCTGTAAATGTATGGAGATATTGCACTGACATCTTTGATTACTTAAGGTATGAATATCGCTGTTTAGAGGCAATGCAAGTCTTCTCTATCCATGAAATGTCAAATAATAGAAAAGCTGTGAAAGTGAAAGCCAAGTTCGTAGGAATGGCTGATATAATGTTCAATGGATAATTTCCTATTTGCTGTTTAATTCATCTTGTGGGTCATCAAATACAATTAATGCCTTTGGATGGTTATGATTATCCAATCAAATTGCTACTTAGAGAGTTGACTTTCTGGTGTTGGCAGAAATTTATTTATACAGGCTTCCTTCTTATGTGTTCATATGTGTTACCTGTTATTACTGTGGCACTTCTTATCATGACACCCTATCTTATTGCAGTTATTTAGTTAATGTCCTTCTGGCATAATAAAATTATTATTCAACTTACTAGCACCAAACTTTTCAAAATTTAACATTACTCTAATTGAGGTGATTTCTGTAAAGCAGATTTGTTCCTGTATAGGGTACCGGAAAATTGATGATATTAACCCAGAATACAATGCTATATGCTTGGCTTTTGCTATATTATTGCCCAGTAATCTAACCCTGGTTAGGGTGATAATTATGATCATTGTTTTTTAAAATACTGAATTGCTTACAATGGACCTTTTCTAAAAATAATTTTGACAGTTTGTCAGCTCTGATCGAGAACAAAATTTTTAGTGTTCATGGTGGTCTCTCTCCTGCTATTCTAACATTGGATCAGGTAAATGAATCAAACCTGATAACGTGCTTTTAATTATTTGAAATTCTATGCAAGGAGCTACTACTAATACTTGTTTTCAGATTCGAACCATTGATAGGAAGCAAGAAGTTCCTCATGATGGAGCTATGTGTGACCTCCTTTGGTCAGATCCTGAAGATATTGAAGGTTGGGGTATGAGTCCTCGTGGTGCTGGTTATGTTTTTGGTGGCAGTGTTGTGACTTCATTTAATCATTCAAACAACATTGACTACATATGCCGTGCTCATCAGTTGGTAATGGAAGGGTACAAATGGATGTTCAACAACCAGATAGTTACTGTATGGTCGGCTCCAAACTATTGTTACAGGTACCTTGGCGACTTAAATTCTTAATTCTGTTGCAGGTTTGTGATCCTTAATTTGGGTTGGATGCAGATGTGGTAATGTGGCTGCAATCCTTGAGCTGGATGAAAATCTTAACAAGCAGTTCCGTGTGTTTGATGCAGCTCCACAGGTTTGTGCATAAAACTTTGCATCAATTTCCTCCGAAAAATTTAATATTCTGAGGTATATCAGGGAGGGGATGTGGGGGTTTTGGATTGGAGTTCTTAGATGAATGCATCAAAAAGCTTACTGAAACATCGACTTCAAAATCATTTAATATCTTAAGAATTCTGGACAGAAAGCCGTTGATGATCACTTTAGCTCTCTTTTCCTTGTTATCCACATGTAATGGTGTCAACTTGCACAGCAAAAATGTAATTGTTAGGCTGTGTTTCTGCCTTGTTTTCTCTTGTGTTCTTTAGAAAAAGGGGTACTGAGCAGTTCAAATGTTATGCAGGAGTCAAGAGGTACGCCTGCCAAAAAGCCAGCCCCAGATTACTTCTTGTGACATCTACTAACTGCCATATCAAGATTTGCCTATCTATCTTCCGATGCAACTGCATTTCTGGTAAGCAGATTTTAAAAACCCATGTTCAACGAAACTTCTGTGATCCGAAAACCATTGATGGAGAGGTCAGCCCATGATCAAGGCGTGGACAACTGGCAAAGAGTCGGATTCACGGGCTCTGAGTCCAATTTTATAATTATTGGGATTGGCCTTGCTTGTACGTCCGCTTCTCACATTGTTTGATGTTCTTGTATTTGTGTACGAGTCAATGTGCAAGTAGATCATATTGTTGTAGCAGGGAAAAAGCTGCTGCTTCCTTCTCTAGGAAGGAGGCTACGTGTGGTTGAGATTTGGTTAAGGTTTGTGGAGGAGAAGACATGCGGCTTTCAATATTTTCTGGTTTTGAAATATATAATATTGTTGTGCTTTCTCAAATGGTTTTCTCTTGGTCGAGTATTTTATTATTTCATCCTAGAAATTAAAATATAAATTTGGAAGTTGTATTTGGTAAATGAATAGTTGGAAGTTTGGAAATAAAAAAATATTTACTCTATCGTTGCGCTTATATATATTCTAGAATTTTTGGTGAATTAAGTAATTTAAAAATTATAATTTTAACGTAATATTTATAATTTTCAAAATTTAAGAATTATTTTATTTTTCTTAAATTGGTATCAAAATAATATTGATTCAAATTATTTCTATTGTCATATTTGCAACATTTTTTTTAAAAAGTTACTTTAAATTAAACGGTGGAGTGTTATAGGGGGGTGGGCTGGGCACTCCCAAAATCCACGTAAACTGAACCGCCCGGTTCACACAATAAATTAAAAACCTTGAAAGAATTAAATAAGTAAAAATAGTCCCATT
This sequence comes from Erythroxylum divaricatum, assembly GCA_025434745.1. NCBI lineage: Eukaryota > Viridiplantae > Streptophyta > Magnoliopsida > Malpighiales > Erythroxylaceae > Erythroxylum > Erythroxylum divaricatum. The sequence goes on from JANTPM010000246.1 coordinate 47,747,887, forward strand.
CTCTCTCTAAAAGTATTACTAATACCAAGCAACGCAGCGCTGTCTTTCCCTGCTCTATCGAGCCTCTATCTCTCTCAATACACACGCTTTCTCTATTAGTTTTGGTTTATCACACCCGCAAATTGAATACTAAAAACTAATTTACCCGCCAAAAAAGCTTCTTCCTTTTTTCGTTTTCAAGTCCCTAACCCTAATTCCCCTCCATTTTGGGTTCCTTTTTGGCTTTTGATACGCTGTCGTGTGCATGGATTTCTGCGTCTGAAGTACAATGGACGCAACGGTGGACGCTGCTAACGAGTGTGTCGTCGAAGTGATGGACGACGACAGCATTTCCCTTGGCGTTGACATAAAGCGGGGAGCGGAGAAGAATGGGGAGAGCGAGTCGGAGGTTAGGCCGGCGAAGAGGATGAGAGCAGGCAGTGGAGAGATGAGTAGAGTGGCGGAGATTGTGCTGGTGTTGTCGGCGATGGCTGGAATGAGGGGAGGGAAGAGGCCGACGGAGGCGGAGGTTGGGTTGATGGCGGAGGCTAGGGCAAAATTGGTGGAAATTTGTCAGGAATTGTCGCCTAAGGATTTGGTGGGTAGAGATGCCATTGGAGCTGTTATTGAGGATTTAGGGCTCAATTTGAAGGCCAAAGATCAAAGATTAGGGTTTACGGGTACTAGATTGTCTATTAAAGAAAAGTTGTCGCTTGCTAAAATGAAGGTAATAGCCTATTATTCAATGATTCGGTATAGGGTTCAATTATTGTTCTTTTCTCATTTACATAGGGGGCTATAAAGGCCATTATATTGGGGAAAAGTGGTGTTTGCAATGGTAAAAATGAAAATTTTATTTGTTTTTGGAATCTGGGTAGGGCTTAATTATGTTGAATTTTGTGCCATCGTTTTTCATTCTTTCTGTTGAAGTAGCTATTTTTCTTTCCCCATTCTCCGTTCTGGTGGTTGCATTCTCTTTAAGAATCTGATAGCCAAAAAATTGCGTCTCTCTTACTATTTTACAGATAGAAGAGTCTAAGAAGTTCAGTGCACCATCTGTAGCACATACATCTCTTATGTCACAGACAAGTGTTGGCTCTGTAGCTGATAGCCGTGGGCCATCGCATATAATTCGCATGTTTCCGTCTGATAAACCAAACAATGCGCCATTACCTCCTGGAAACCACCTTGGATCTTCAGCTATAGCCAATCAGCACGCGGGGTTATCTAACCATGGTTTAGATAGGGACTCATCGACATTAGCATTTCCTAAAGCTGATCGAGCACAATTGAAATCGGATGGAGCTTCCAGTGCGCATCCAGTACATGGTAATAACATTCTACTTTTGTTTGTTTCTCTTTTTTTCTCTTTCCTCTTTTTTGTTGTGGGTATATTTGATACTGTTCAGTCTGGTAATTCTGATTTGTATACTAGCTGGTTATATTCTCAATCAAACTCTGATAATGGTCTGAGTGCAACTTACAGGGTGCACACTTCGAACTTTTTCATAGGCTTAATTGTGGATAAAATTGTGTCCATCAAATTCCATATTTTGGTGGGTGATTCTGATATGTAAGGATTTTCACTGGGAATTAAAATATACTTGATTGAAAGCAAATATTGTTATTCTTAAGTAGACATATATGCACATGCACTGAGTTAGGTTTTGAAGTTTGATATCTAATATTGAACTTTTGGGTAGCTTTTACTTTGATCTGTTAATTAATGGTTTCTTTATTACAATTTTGCAGCAAATGCATCTGGAAATCACATGTTGGTAAATGCACAAGCTTGGTCTATGCAACCTCACTCAACGTCATCAACTAAATTTACACCAGAAAACAAGGCACCAAGTTACAATTCTGCTAAGGTTGAAGGAACTGCTGAATTGGGTGTGCCACGACCATTTTCTCAAGGAGCCAGAGATCAAAATTTCAGACCATTTATATCTCAGACTGCAGCTGCAAATATGCCAAACATGCATTCTCCAGTACAAGGGCTAAAGTATGTTCAGCCTTCATCAAGTTTCACTAGCCATAACGAAATTGCAATGATAGTCCAAAAGCTATTGCAGCCAAAACTTCCTCAACATCCCACGTGGACTCCACCTTCAAGGGAATATATGAATAAGTTGTTGACTTGCCAAATGTGCAAACTCAGTGTTAATGAGGTAGAAACTGTAGTGCTTTGTGATGCTTGTGAGAAAGGATTTCATTTGAAATGTCTAGAAGCAGTAAATCAGAAAGGAATTCCCAGAGGTGAGTGGTACTGCATGAGGTGCACATCAATGAGCAACGGGAAACCTTTCCCTCCAAAATATGGTCGTGTCATGAGAAGTGTGACTCAATCAAAAGGGCCTTCTAACTCGACTGGATCACAGCCATCATCAGATAAGAAACTAGGGACTGTGGATCAAAAGGTCCAGGAGAAAATAACTGCAAACGGAAGCTCTAGTACACAAAGTCACGTTGGATCTGGTACATCAGACAGAAATGCTTCTCATGTGAATATTACTGATGGAAGAGAACATACAGACAATAGTATGACATCAAGTGGACAAGATATTGATCAGGCAGCTTCTGACAGAACATTGCTAAATAACCAAGTTAAAAGCTTGGAGACTGTTTGTGAATCTTCTTCTGTTGGCTTATCAAGTGAACAGTATCCTGAACATAAGCAAGTATCCGAGCCTACCCACCATAAGCAAGTATCTGAATCAACTAAACAAACGTTTGTTGTCCAAATAGAAACACAAAACAATTGTGACATACCTTCAACAACTGAGAACCAACCTATATTGGTAGAATCACAGAACAAACCAGTAAAAAGTGATTGCGCTTCATCAGTTGATGTCAAGAAGACTGAGCTACTTGTTACTCATGCAAATCCTGCTGGTAACTCTGAAGCTAATGATGGCGCCAGTGAAAATTCTGGATTGTCTTCAAATGGCTTCCATGATATACAATGGATAGGCAATGCATTTAAAGTTCTGGATGGAAATACATACTATGAGTCTTGCTCCATCAATGGTGTATCATATAAACTGAATGATCATGCCCTTTTTCGTTCTGTCCATGGCAAGTTGATACCATCTAAGCTTAAGGTGAGTAAATTATCAAGCTCTTCCATCATGATTATATTTGCTATTTTTAACAACTACAAACATGTAGGATTCTTAATATGGTTTTGTCTGATGTAAGAGCTGTTGTTGACAATTGCTTTCAGTTGAGAATTGTAGATCTACTGTTTTGTCTGATGTAAGAGCTGTTGTTGACAATTGCTTTCAGTTGAGAATTGTAGATCTACTTTGCAATTTGTCATTTTAAATGCCTTGTTCCTGCTGTCTTTTATAGTACACTCATAGAACTCATCATCCTGTTTACTTTTTCTTGAAATTGCAGGTGATGTGGGAGGATAGTAAAACTGGATTAAAATGGGTAACTGTTGAGCAGTGCTACTTTCCCGTTGATTTACCTGAGGGTGTAGGCCACCCATGTGGCCCTGAAAGCAACGAGGTAAGCTATTTTTCTCCTAAACGCTCAAATTATTTTACTATTTGAAACATTCAGTTTTTTAACAATCGCTGGGGTAGACCAGGAGTAACATATATGATAAATAACAAGACTAATGGAAGTAAGGTAGTAGGCTTGCAGTAGAAGGTTCATAAATCATTCTGTAATATCTAACTTTAATGGATGACGAATGGGGACTATAAGACACTCAAGTTTGCTTGCATACCGGTAGAGAGAGTTCTTGCTAGAGCTTATCTTGAAAAGTGAAGGAACATCGATTTACTTAGAATTATAATCCCTCCTTCATTCAACGAGAACCTCTCTTAACAGAGGATGACAGTTATTATGTAGTTATGCCACTTTTGCTCTTTGCAGGTCTATGAATCCAACCACAAATACAGTGTAGTAGCTAGCTTGATTCAAGGGCCATGCAAAGTCCTCCCTTCCACCAAATTCAAGGAAGACTGTGAAAGGAGTGAAATGGAAACTGATACCAGTACTCGATCACATCCAGTTTTCTTGTGCAAGTATGCTGCTTCAATCTGAAATTTCTTGAATCATTTGCAAATTCTTACAATTGCTTTACTGAGATTCAGAAAATATAGCTTTTTGTGACTCTGATTGAATCTTTGGGTTTACTGAATTACCATGATCTAGACATGGGTATTAGGATGGAATACATTGGTAGGGGTTATTTTAGGTGGTTTGGGGATAGGTGGCATGAGTGTGAGAGTTGTGTTTTCAGGATGTGATGTTAACTCTGTAATGTTGAGATGAAAATACCATGAATATCTTAGACGTCTGTTAGTCCTTTGGTACATGTTGACTTATGTTAAATATCTGTTTTGGGGCCATGGATTAGCCTTTGTATCCGGGGACCGGGGTTATGGTGATTTCTTCATTTTTCACATTCTTTGCTTTGGAGGGAGAGAGAGAGAGAGAGAAATGAGATTGAGAAAGAGGACTGGTGTTAGTTTTGCTTTCTTGTGTTTATTTGCAAGGGATTTGTAGAATACTTGAGGAGAATTGAAGGAAGAAAGAGAGCACTATTAACTGAGAACCATTTGCATGGCTCACTGAACTCCCCTGCTATTGGCGTATGGTTTGCCCTTGGTGGGGAGAGAGAAATTAGACTATTTGGACAGAATTTTCACAGGGATAGAATTCATGCTACTTCTGTGGTGCAGGCTGAGAATATCTAGTTCTGGCGGTGCCTTTTATTCTCTGCATTAAAGCTTAGAATGAGTTGTGGCTCACCGGCCTTTTGTTCTCTGCATTAAAGCTTAGAATGAGTTGTGGCTCACCTTTGTTGAAGACTTTTTTTGGTGTGTGTTGCAGATGGTTTTTCGATAAACTGAAAGGAACTTTCAAGCCTATTGTTGGCTAATTAGTCGTGCTCATATCTTTTAGAGACAAGAATGATCTGACTGACAACTCATGGGGCTCCTTTGATCAGGTAATCGAGAATCCAATATATGCAGTTTGCTTCTGGCTCTTCCTTTGAAAATGCTGTTATGCTCAGATATGGTGCCATCTCCAGTTTACAGTTTTGAAAATCCAAATCTAGCCTTTAAACATTATTTATTGCCTAATGTAGCTTTAAACCTTTCTGGCAGCTGGGATTTCTGCACAATGATATTTTTCTTCTTTGGAAAATGCTGTTGTGCTCAGATATGGTGCCATCTCCAATGTATAGTTTTGGTAATCCAAATCTAGCCATTATACATTATTTGTAGTCGAATGTAGCTTTAAACCTTTACAACAGCTGGGAATTTCTACACAATGATATTTTTCATGCCAAATAGTTGATGTGATCAATCAGCCTATATTATTCACAGTGAGAGCTTTGGTCGTCGAAGCTTAATTCAGTCTTCACATGCCCATGTACTGGTTCTATTTCCTCCATATTCATTGGAGATCTTACCTACTCACGGAAAACAATGTTTGGAAGCCTGGATTGAGGCATCTAACCAAAATGTTAAAGATGGTCAAGGTTTAGCTGGTCAAATCAGATTCAGCTAGTCAAATCGGATTCAATATAGTAGTTAAAATTTAAATAACCTAAAAGAATGTAACACAAACATTTTGAAAGAAATTTTAGTTTTTTGAATCAAAGTGGGATTGAACTAGTTTGGTTCATTGGCTTTTGATTCAAGTAACAAAAACATTCAGGTCAATATTAAGCCATTTTCATGACTGATTGACTGAATTATTGGGTAGGTACAGCCAGTCTGGTCCAGTTGCCTAATCATTGTGAAAAAGAAAGTGTTACTTGGAATGATCAACTGACTGTTAGACGCTTGCTTTGGATTTTCAAGTCATTGTGAGATTACATTTGGAAAATGATTATCATTGAAAGGAAGTTTATGTTTTTTCTCCATCTTTTCACCTCTAGTATTATCTATTCTAATTTCTTTTCACTGCAGCTCTTCGAATATACTTGGTAGTTTTTGAGTTCGTCTCTTATTTTATTGGTCTAAAACAGGTAAACTATATGGTATTGAGCTTTGGAGATTGATAAGGAGTTACTATGCACTCTTATGTCATTTACAATATGTAGGTCTAGCTCTTGTATGTAAAGTTTCCCCTTGTCAAATTTTTAGTGCAACACACAGCATTTTATGGTAAAATTGCAGAATGAACATTATGCTCTGTTCTTTGAATGCTTTAGTTATTCATGATATGGAAATCAACTACTTTGAATACATTTACTATAAATTTATTATGTCGTCTTTGAAATTATTATTTTGTCACAAAAACTCTTCAAGTAGATGATATAATTAAGGAATAGTTGAATTTGTGCTTCATACATCATAATCACTGATATGCTCTAGACATAGAAATTATTATTTTTGTTATGAACAGGGTTGTTAGAAGTGATGACGTTTCATTATGATCAGTAAGTCCTCTAGCTATACGTATCATAGAATTGTTTAAATCATACACTTATAATTGCATCATCGTAGAAAAGCACAAGTGATATTGATTAGTGGGTCAATTGCCAAATACGTGATTCTCTCTTACTTTAGAATTTAGCTGTGCTAAAACCCTAGATTGTTTCTCTCTCTCCCTCGCTCTCACTTTTTGCATATATTTAGGCATGGCTGCACTGGGAGTTGAAATGTGTTTCAAGATTTGAAACATTAGAACAAGATAAGGAACGATAGAGAACTAGAAATATATGTTCACATGGGTGAACAAGGGAATGAACTAGTTATATCTCCAGTTATTTTGATATATAAGATATGGTCGCCCTAAATTTCATGCACGTCAACATTTCCAATAACGTTAAAGTGGGTAGGGCAATAGGTGCATCATTTTCCTAATCATTTTGGTAGCTATATCACATTGGCATTAAAGCCCGAGTCTCTATATTGCTTGAGGTTAACTTAAATCTTTCTCAGAGTAAGCGAACGATACTGCTATTCTCCTATTATTTAGTAGATATGTATCCTGGTAAAGCTTTCTTACCCCCTATTTTGCTTTGTCCTTACAGAACCTAGCGCTATGCCCTTTTATTGCCTGATGAATCCAGAACCAATCCATTACTCTCTTTGACTTGTCATTGGAAGGCTGTTCCTTATCCGTGTTACAAAAGCCATGCCTTGGATAAAGTTGTCCAATAAAATATGCGGAATAGAGGTTTAAGAACTTTGGAGTGTATCATGTATAGGAGACTAGGGCACTCAAAAATTCGTTGTGGTGTTTGATTCATCAATGGTCACATGGTCTCACATTTAAAGTTGGAATAGATTATGATTTTATTACTCGCCCTCGTCGTAGACCATTAGATTAGGGTCTACAGTTTCCAATTTCCATGTCTAGTTGCAGGATTAATGGAATGCAAGACTTCAATTATTATCACCACGCTAAACCTTTCTCTTCAGTCAATCAGAGCTCGATGCCACAAGTTCTCAACTCGGTTGGCTTCTGCTTTCCTTGTCAAGTGACTTGAGTTTTCCAGAAAAGAAAGAAATATAACTTTGCCTTGGACTAGGTAAACAAACAGTTTAAGCGAACTGTCTAAAGAAGACAGGATCGTCCTATTGGACTGCAGGGACCACACAGTAACAATAATAAGCAGACAAGAACACAAGACACAAAGTTAACTACCAAATCTTTTTTGACCATTCCACCACCTTTACCTTTCTAACCACAGACTTCGCCGTCCCTTATCTGTTTGAAGAAGTCCATTACATGCATGCGATAATTCAAGCATCATTTTTAGTCTTCCCATCCTACGTAACATTCTGCCAAATCCAATGGCTAATACAGAGTCAAATCAGCAGGTTTGACCACAATTACCATCTTTGCAATAATTACACCTATATTTTATGTAACAGAAAGCCAAAATCATGGCATGCAAAGTTAGCATGTTAAAAGTTGGAGGAAGAGGAAGCAAGCAAGCCAATGAAAAATGGGCCGGCCTAGTTTCTTGTGAACCGGCGACTATCACGCTGGTGTAGACTTTGAGATGGAATGATCAAAAGGAGAGGCTGATAAAGTGAGAAAAAAGATGGGTAACAAGATTCCAGGTTTTTAGATTTTATGTAACTTTTGAAAGAGGCAAAACTGTAGTGATTATTCTTGCCAATAATTTTCATCATCTACTAATCCCATTTGCAACTTTTACTACATCCACACTACTTTTAGGGCATTAAGGAGCTAGTAAAAAGTTAGTATAATGGAGAAAGACTCCACTCAGTCTTTCCCCTGTTATTAAAGGTTCATATAACACTTTATTATATTATACTTCTATTAAATAAATCCTTAATTTATACTATTTATCCCTCAGATCCTTTACTTACATAAAAATTTATATGCTCTATGATATAAGTTGCATATATTTTAAGAGATATATATAATTAATGAATTCGAACTTAATTCTACATTTGTAAATACAAAGGTTTAACTAGTATTTCTATAAAAAAAAATTAAAAGACCAAATATTTTTTCACATCTGCTAATTCCCTTTGGAACTTTTCCTATATCACCACTTTAAGAACATAATGATCAAGTCATTTAGTTAGGAAGAGTGTATAGAATTACATAGCCCTCAAAGAGGTGTGGCTCGATGGTTGAGAGCAGGGCTTGACTTTGGTTAGGTCTCAGGTTCGATTCCATGCTAGCCCCTCTTGTAAGAGCCTGAGATAACCGGGGTTTTATCTGTAGATGGAGAACTAGTTGGGCCCTCAATGATGAGGTGCGTCC
>JANTPM010000246.1:47756689-47768417 GCA_025434745.1 Erythroxylum divaricatum
GAAGTAGTTGGGCCCTCAATGATGCCGCTCGATCCGCCTGTGAGGTGATATGCCAGTTGGATCCTCAGAGAGGTGTGTCCGCTTGGCCCGTCTACGGGATTTCCTCGAATCCAAAAAAAAAAAGTATAGAATTACATAATGTAGTAGTATGGCTTAAGTAATTTAGTGGTTAAACAAAAGGGTGCCTTGATAGTTCATATATTAGTATTGTACGTGTATATATATAATTTCTTATAAATGTGAGATGATGTTCAGATCAGTTTGCTTGCATGCACACTTTTACTCCTACAACATTATGATGCATTAATTAGCTAATGCGTTATGATGCAGTTAATTAGGTTCCTTAAACGAAGGGTTAATGAAGGCCTGCGTCGAAATGGGTGCTATGGTGGCTTTTAGTTCACGTGCTTATTATTCTGAACAACAACGTTAATATTCCCGCATTAACAATCGGTCTAGTCCACTGGTAGTTATAAGAGAGGCTAATGAGGTGCTAACTGAACCTTGATTTTTGGGATGCTTGTTTAATAAATCACAGTAATTAGTATGACTAATCATGTTTCTACTTTTAGCAGATCCCTCTCTTTATCCATGTTATCTCTTAACCCTACCATTAGTCTAAGATTGGCAATGAATAATAAAGCCATTATATTGCTCCAAACTGTTGTCACAAAGCCTACTAATCATTTACTAAAAGCCATAAGAAAAATTAAAACACATTCATTGCTTAAGACTCGTTCAATCTTTGACGGAGTGTTATCTTATGTATTTGTCGACTTGTTGGAGTCGTTATAATTGTAGTTGACAGAAATGATTAGATATTAATTACATTTAAGTATTTAGTCATGCTAAATTATTCGCTCGTAATATAAGGTTCAACGGCTAATATGTTAGTTATATATTTTAATGTAATTTGTTTGAAAAAAAAAGATCATATAAGTTTGTTTTAATTACGAATAAGAGTTTCAAGTTTTTTAATTAAAAATGAAAATATAAAAGTTTGATGGAATCTTTCTTTATATGTTATTGACTAGTCGGAGATTTGTCTTAAGTTTAATTATGCTATAAAACTTTTGAACGAGTCAATTATTTAATTTAATTTTTAACTTTTCAGTTTGATTTATTTTAATAATGTTTGTTGTTTAAAATTGATTAGTTTATTAGTTAATAAATTCGTTTTTATAAACTAATCGATTTTTATAAACTAAAAGAAGCTAATTAAGTTTTATTTAAACAGTCTCTTTTTAATTAAACTTTAAGTTAAGGATAGTTTCTTTCAATCATATTTCAAATTATTCAATTTCATTCAATTTTTAACTTATTTTAAAATCGTCTAATACTTATTAAACCTAAATCTCTTGTCTTATGCATATATATATTATTGTTGCTCTAATGATTCATAAAAAATGTATTTAAAAGGTAATTCATATTTGTCAAATGTTACTTTCATAGGAATAAATGTAATGATACTAATTGTTGAGGAATGAGATTAAAATTCCTTTATATTATCGTAATTAAAATTTAATAAAAATGTTATACTTCTAATCTCTAAAAAAGAATTGAAGTAACACTACTTCAAATCAATTAAGAGGGGTAATCAAACTCAAAACTTTCTATAAGTAAAGCTCAAATTTAAGTATAAATGCATGAATAATATATTAAATTTCTCTCGTAATGAATTTCAATCGATAAATTTGTTCCTTTGTGATCATAAGGTCACAGGTTTAAGTGATATAAAAAACTTTTTTGTAAAGATAAAAAAAAAAGTTGCGTACATTATGACCATTTTCTAACCCCACAAAGCGAGAAGCTTTACGCGCTAGAGTATGTTGATTTTTTTTAATGAATTTGCAAATTTTTAGATAATATGGTAGAAAATAAAATATGTCAAATAGAGAAAAAGTATAAAAATATATTAGTTTAATAATTTGTTAAAGGCTATTAAATAAGGAATACATATAAGTACTCTTAGCTTAACTTTTCTACAGCGTCACGTAAGTAAACTCGAAGCATCATAGGAGCAACAGTATAGCCTCCTCATTCCCTGTATAAATTCAACTCTAGCCGCTCTCGTTTTCTCCACCCACATTCTTGCTGCTATTTTTCGTTGTATTTCACTTCTTCATCACATACTCCTCTCCCACCGACAGTATGGCTTCCCAAGGAGATAATGTTGTTGTGTCTACTGTCAATCTTGAGAAGTTGCTTTGCATGAAAGGAGGTAAAGGAGAGGCTAGCTATGCAAACAATAGCCAAGCACAGGTTTGGCTGATTATAATTTAAATTCTGATAGAGGTCTCTTCTCTCTTGATTTTGCATTTGTTATCTTTAACATTGTTTGTTGGATTAGTTCTCCATCAAACCATACAGTTTCGGCGATTGCTATGTTTTGGTTCATTGGAGTTTTGTGTTATTCCCTTGCTTTGTTTTACATTTTAACAAGTGGATGTATGAGTTTGAAACAGATTATTGAAGTTTTTATGGATAACCTGATAACTAATAATCTCCTATCCTTCGGTATGGCAATCTAAACTACTTTTAAAGTTATCTTGTATATTGACTACATTCCTCTCCAAAGACTTACATAGGAAAGATCTTTGAGAACTTGATGAATTGAGCAAAACCTTTCACGTTTATGTGATTAATGGCTATAAACCAAACTTTGTATACGTGCAGGCCTTGCATGCCCGGGCCATGCTTCACCATCTCTTAGAAACCCTAGACAGGGTTCGCTTGACCTCCTCCGAGGTCCCGTTTCAAGTGGTGGACTTGGGATGCTCATCTGGGAACAACACTATCAGTACCATTGATGTGATCATCAAGCACATGATCAAGCGGTACGAGTCATCGGGACTCGAGCCACCGGAGTTCGGCGCTTTCTTCTCCGATCTCCCTAGCAATGATTTCAACACCCTTTTCCAGCTCCTCCCTCCCTCAGCCAACTATGGTGGCAGCATGGAAGAATGTCTGGCTGCCAGTGGCCACCGGAATTATTTTGCTGCTGCGGTCCCTGGTTCGTTTTACCGGAGATTGTTCCCCTCAAGATCCATCAACGTCTTCCACTCATCTTTCTGCTTGCATTGGCTCTCTCAGGCAAGTTTTTTGTAACTTGTGGTTTTACATAATATACACCAAAGTAGTCAAATTTCCAAGTTCAGTGTATTCTATACAACCTATAATCTTAAGGTATGCCCAATACTACGTATTTTGCTGGCTCCCAAAGCTGATGTAAGTCCTAATTAATTGCATATGTGCCTCTAAACTTTACTGTGATTCTCAATTTTCTTTTTTGCTGGATTTTAGGATGGTCAAAAAGGCTATCACCTAGTAAAAAATAATGATCATTCAGGGTTTGAAATATTGCATATATCTAAAACTTTGGATATGACTTCCAGGATTGAAATTTTGGTTATCCAAAGTCTGTCTTCCTGAGAATATGGGTAGGTGGGGAAGAAATTAGGAGACAGACAGGAAGAGAAACTTTACGAAACATAATAATAAGAAACGAAGATTATGGCATCCTTGGAGCTTAGTGTTTGGTCGTATTAAAACTCTTAAAAGGTTAAAAGTTTTTTTCTTGCAATGATGTAGTAATGAATAGCAATAACTAACCATGTAGAGTTTAAATATGATCAACAAATAGGTGCCAGAGAGTGTGGTGGACAAGAGATCAAGGGCATATAACAGAGGGAGAGTGTACATCCATGGTGCAGGAGAGGCGGTAGCAGAGTCATACAAGCAGCAATTCCAAAAGGACTTGGCAGATTTCATGAGAGCAAGATCACAGGAGATTAAAAATGGCGGGTCCATGTTCCTTGCTTGCTTGGGCAGAACCTCTGTCGAACCCACTGACCAAGGTGGGGCTGGCCTTCTCTTCGGGACCCACTATCAGGATGCTTGGGATGATCTTGTTCGCGAGGTAATTCTATTCCATTCATCAAAGTCTTAATAATTAAGAGGTTAATTATTAAACCTTAGGCGAATCATCACGCATTTCCACGCAGTACAAATTTGTTTTTTTGTGTAAAAAGAGAAACAGCTTTTTTGGCCGACCAAAAAGCAAGGAAACACTATGCTGGAAGGGGAGTGATTTGGGTACGGTGCTTTTAGAAAAAACTTATTATGAAATTGTACCAAAAGAAAAGAACAACCTATTATGAATTGTCACTCTCTGAGCAAAGATTATGAAGGCAGTGGTCATGATACACCCTAGTTACTGTGATTTCTTAACAAAAATAGGATCATAGCCATTCACTTGCTGACTGCTGTGTCGGCAGTATGATGACTGTTCACAAGTGGGTGGACGGAACATTGAAAGAACACACAAAAAAGTCACTGAGATGATGATCGAAGTGAAGCCCCAAAAGTTGAGCATATCCTGTCCCTGTGATCAACTTTGTACTCTTGAGGACATGGATATCATGATCAACTTTGTTTGTAGGTAATGTGGATAGGCACAAACATTCAACCACGTAGTTCAACTAAGCTTGAGCTACTGGTCAGTGGGCATTAGTGAACTTGGGCCAAAGCCTAATTGGTCTAAGGGTCACAAGTGATATTTTTGTTAAACTAACGTTATACTAATAATAATAATCTCAGGGCCTCATTACTAGGGAGAAGCGTGACACCTTCAACATTCCAGTATATGCACCAAGCCTACAAGAGTTCAAGGAGGTGGTCGAAGCCAATGGCTCATACACTATAAACAAGCTTGAAATTTTCAAAGGGGGGAGCCCTTTGGTTGTCAACCACCCTGATGATGCCGCTGAGGTTGGTCGAGCCTTGGCCAACAGCTGCCGGAGTGTCTCCGGGGTCCTTGTAGACGCGCACATTGGTGATCGGCTAAGTGAAGAACTCTTTTTACGAGTGGAGCGTCGAGGCACCAACCATGCCAAAGAGCTCGTAGAGAAGCTACAGTTCTACCATATTGTTGCTTCTCTTTCATTTGCTTAAAGATATATAAGAAACTAAAGGGTCTTGTTAAAAAAGCGCGCTCTCTCTCTCTCTCTCTCTATCTTTTTTTGTCTTCCTTTATATAATCTTCTCTCCACCTTTCTTGTGTTATTTGTGGCAAACCAGAAAAGTTCTAAGCAGAAAAACTACAATAGTAACTTCATGTTCCCTTGTTCCAAAATTTGTAATGAAACTTATATGTAAAGCATAAGTTATAGTATGCAAATTAAGTTCTTGCTTTCTCTCACAACTATTTAGCTGCTTTGTGTTGCCTTTGGCTCTTTTTCAGGAAGATAACAAGGAGACAAAGAGAAGGTCAATCTGCTATATGGTTAGTTATTTCAGTTGGTAGTCATAAAGGTTTTCTCTTCTTTACATGTCTACTTTAGGATCATCTTGAGACTTCTGAGCCTCTATGACCCCATTCATTAGTCCTTTTTTGTTTTTTTAAAAGATACCCATTTATTAGACTTCGTTTGTCAGACAAACAGAGTCAACAGAAAACGCATTTCTTACAGGTTGAAAAGTGCTGCCATTGCATTACACATGTTTTCTAACATTTTCGTGGGAAATATGCAACCCATAATTGTCCATCACTTCCACATAATTAGAGTTCACACTGATTAGGTTTGTTGTGGACACAGAGACGGAGTTTTCATATATACATATACATAACGTGACTCGAAGTTGAATCTGTGAATTATGTAGGAGCATCTTAGCTTCTTCTGACACGCTCAACCTGACCTTCTTAATCTTCCTAGTTCCATTTCTGTTCCATCCTTCCTTAACCTTCGGAATACTTTGATTAAGACAATATTTACCTTTTGGGATTGACTCCGCCTCATTTTCGATGGAAAGATATCTTTTATGAGGAAATCGCTTATGAATCTCGATTGCATTAATACAGAGCTCTAGACAAGCATTTTCTCCAACTGATTTAAATATACGGAGAAATTATACCAAAATCTCTTGACTGCTATGATTTTCGATGACAATTAGATGATTAGAACTAATCTCTTGATTGTTATAATTTAAAATAACAATTGGATTTCTTATAATTTGATATAACGTCTTATGATGTAATTACAACCAAATCGACATTAGATAATAGAAAAAAGCATAGCTAAAAGTGCAAAAGGCAACAGATCATGTTAAATAAGATGGCGCTCCTATAAGTATATCGTAAAATAACATTTTCTTGATTAAGTAACAAAATGAATAAAAGTAGTAAAAATATAGAACATTATTATAAGACAAAACACTACTCGTAATTTTCTCTCTTATGGCTTCATTTGTTTGCGTATACACTTTTTTAGGCTTTGCTTTATAAGTTTTTTGTTTTTTGGATTCGAGGAAATCCCGTAGGCAGGTCAAGCGGGCACACCTCTCTGAGGGTCCAATTGGCATACCACCTCACAGGAGGGCCAAGCGAGCGCACCTCATCATTGAGGGCTCAACTAGTTCTCCATCTATAGGTAAAACCCCGGCTGCCCCAGGCTCTTACAAGAGGGGCTAGCATGGAATCGAACCTGGAACTTAACCAAAGTCAAGCCTCGCTCTCAACCATCGAGCCACACCCTTTGAGGGCTTTGTTTTATAAGTTGCAAGATGCTTTTCGTGAAGTTTTATCTTCTCTTTTATTTTCCTATCCAAACAACTATTTCTTAAAATTTTAAAATAACTTAGATCGATTATATAATTTATTGAAGAACTTATGAACTTAGTATAAATACTTGCAAAACTCTTAACACTAGTTGTGTGCTTTGTTGTTTTCTATTTCTATTATTTATTTCAACAATTTGCTATATATGTCACGAATCTAATTTGTAAAAGGTAATAATAATTGCCATATCTTTACATATGGGTGGTTCCAATAAGAAATGTGCTTTTAAAAGACTTCTTTGCTTATGTAGTTAGGATGATTGACCATTCTCTTTGCATCTATTATATATTGTTTAAAATTTTTGTGCTTCACTCTACACTCGTAACTCTTCCATGCATCTCTAATGGTCTTTAAAGTCCATTCTTTACATTCTAATTACAAAACATATCTCTTTTGCAATGATGGTTTCTTACACTAATGGTCTTTAACAAATGTTCACTTAAATTTGATAAATCAAATAGAAGCTATTGCTTGTTGTCTACTTTGTGAGGCCACTGTCCCGTCCTATAACTGCAATTCTTTCATTTTGTCCGCGAGGTTTGTACCTATTGTAGCTTCAAGCCATATAATAGCGAAGGGAGTGCTTGGTAGTGGGCCAAAGAGTAGAAGGAAGCAAAAAGGGGAAAACTATTTTTGCTTTTGATGTTGTCTCGTAAAGAAAAGAAGACCCCTGAACATATCTGTAATTTAATTGGTTTTGTGAATTGAAAAGCAATAGAAAACGACATAATATGGAAAACTAAAATCCTCTAAATTACTTGGAGATGATAATTAGTTAACGAGCCCCCATTATCATCTTTTACTGTTGTTTAAACCTTGATAGCTCAAAATAAGATCCCAAGCAACTTTTCCCATTATTATTACAATTCCTCGAGTGACCATATAAAATGAAGCTTAATCATGCTAAAATATGATATTAAAAATGCAAAAATGTAGAGTTTATGTCCTACAGTCAATCGGTTGATTGTAGTTTAGTGACAATTATTTAAAGACATTCTTTATCTTATACAAGTTTAGATGTATATGATAAACTATATAAAATAATTATACATAACAAATGAAATTATAATAAGATTATAATTATGATATTCATATTGCATTTATGTATTATCCCTAAATTGTTTATAGTCATTGTTCTATTAAGATAGATATTAATAGAATACAAAAGACTAACAAATGTTATGCTTTTTTTAATGAAAGAAATGGTCAATCTTATAGGCTAAATTATGTAGATACTTAAACAAACATGTAGGTGCTTGTTAGAGAACAATTTTATTGAACATACCCGATATGAGAAACCAATTTGAAACATTACTTGTATGCGTATAAAATTCTTATTGCGATGATTATATAAATAATCCTTTGACTTGAGGTTACTAAAATTATCTTATTGTTATGTTTTGATACTACATATGACTTATTTAATCATGGGTCAGCCAATTGGCAGTCATTAGAAGTATCATGAATTATACGAAGGAAGTTGTGTGATCAAGATATGATTCATCATCCTAAAGTAATTCGGGAGAATATTCTGTCGTTCCTGATTAGTATTGATTTGAGAAATCCTTAGTCAAAGTGGAATGATGTTTTGTAAATAGTTTATAAATGTCATTAATTGAATCAATAGCTAATGACAGAGAACAAATTTAATGGATTCAAAGTAGAGTAGACATTAATTTCATGCTCTATGTCTAATCAGGATATTGTATGATGAAGGGATTTAATTATACAAAAAATCATGCATTGAAAAGTTAGTCAAAACTAATTTGACATTCCTAAGTATTTGCGTGGTCATGATGCATTGTTAGACACCAATCTCGATCTACGATTATAAATTATTTAATTGGAGAATTAAAGATAAATTAAAAGGAATTTTAGACTATCTAATTATAATTATAATTATAATTATAATTTATAATCATTGCCAATATATTTGAAAACCTAATGGGTCTCACATATAGAATGAGTTGAAGACAACAAAGATATTTTATCAAGTTGAATGTGATTGTAAGGTTTGAGAAACTTTATGATTAAATATGAGATATTTAATAAATAAGGATCAATATGAGATGTTGGATCTTATTTGGGCATAATTAATATTTAGTTAGAATTATTTGTAATTCTAATTAAAGTTTAATTGATATTAAACTTTAATTTCAATTAAATTACTAAAATATCTATATTATAACTAGGCTTAAGCTCTAATAGAACAAACACTTCTTGCTTAACACTCTTTGTAAGAGTTACAGAGTTCTTTAAACTCATTCTGTGGATATTATTAGAGGCCCAACATTCGTGCAGCTATGATGATTAGGATGGATTGGCTTTGAAAATGATTTGAAGGATACGACAAAATAAGGATTAAGCTTTAAAATAAGGTACAAATTTCGATTCATGTTTTATTATAATTATGTGTTAATCATTTTATAGAATTAAAGAGATCTTGATTTTTGAAAAATAA
Organism: Erythroxylum divaricatum; assembly: GCA_025434745.1. Classification (NCBI taxonomy): domain Eukaryota; kingdom Viridiplantae; phylum Streptophyta; class Magnoliopsida; order Malpighiales; family Erythroxylaceae; genus Erythroxylum; species Erythroxylum divaricatum. The sequence continues at coordinate 47,765,767 of JANTPM010000246.1, forward strand.
AAAACTACTAAAAATTTTTGTAATTATTTTGCTACAGTCGATATCGAATCTCGGTTCGATTTCCCAATAGTATTAGTGTTAGATTCTACAAAAGGATCACACACTTGAAGCTAATTGGTCTAGTCCAATAAACTTGTAGAGATGTAAGACCCATTACATTAAAACATCTTGATGCAACTATGTAAAAGCACCTTGAACTACTAGTGATCCAAAGCAAACTCAAAGGAATACGTAAACCCGAGAGAAAACTTGAGTGATAATATGGAATTGTGAGAAAATTAAACACTATGCATTAGAATACATGTGTGAAATGGACACCGATCCATTTGTATGGTTTGAGCATGTAGAGTTGTTTAAAATGATGTTGCATGCATTTATACACATGGATTATTTTAATTTGTTATTCTGTTCTCACCCCAATTCAATTAATTTATTTAATTTTCAAAAAAATTATTAAGCTTTTATAGATTTGTAAGAGCTTAATTATAAGTCCTTTTATTTTTGTCCATAAAATATTATATAGGATATAATATCTGAAATACTAACATTTGTTGCTTAAAAATATTTATTTGTTGCTTAAAATAGTAGCAATTTTAATTGTTGCATATATAAAATTTTAAGTAAAATTTATTTTGTTTCCTTTTTAAATATGTGGCACCAAAATACTATTATCATTGATTTTTAATATTATTAAAGACAATACTTTAAAAACCATTGCATTGTACTAGTTTTAAGCAACACATTTAAAATCATTACAAATTTAAATTTGCATAAAGCTCTTTTTGTCGTTGTGAGTTTAACACCCCCCATTCAAATTTAGGATGGGATAGTAGATGTTAAATTTATTTTGCTCAACAAAGCTTGAAAATAAGTGAAAAGATGTGCTTTGTTAAAAAATTAATTGTTGAATTGGTTGAAGACAAAATTACATGTATATTACCTGAGTAACATGATGGTATATAAAGTGACAATCAATTTTAGAGTGTTTTTTAATGCTCATAAAAAGCGTCATTGTGAGAAGTATGTATAGCACTTCTATTATCATAATGAAGCATAGTGGTAGAGGATTGTGTAATACTCATATCAGTTAATAACCACCGCAACTAAATTAACTCGAATGTAGCATCAATAAGAGTATGATATTTAGATTTAATAGTTAAGTGAGTAATAAAAGTTTACTTTTTGCTAAGCCAAGATATAAGAGAATTGCTCAAGAAGAATTAATAACCAATGGTAGAACAATGATATATTGGATCACTTGCTTAGCTAGATAACCAAAAAGGAGTTAGCATAGAAGTGTCATTCATGTAAAAGAGTTCTTTAAGTAGTATAGGCAAATAAAAACCTAACTCAAAAACATTCTCAGTTGTCTTATTTGCATGGTAGTGCTCTCTAGTTAGACCAGAATGGTAATGCCTTAAAATCTTCAATCCTTCTAAATCGGGAACATAATAATCTGGTTTGAATAAATCTCAGGTCCTCTTAAAGTTAAGTCTTCAAATCAAGAATGAATTCTTCTTTTCTGACGAGAAAGCCGCTTAGGAAGAATCCTAGTAGACAAATAATTAGCAAAGTCAACAAACCGTATAATTTAAGGTGTACCTCTTCAAGATTATAAAGGTGTTCTTCTAGAAATGCATCACTGATGTCCTCTTTTTTGAGCTACTCCAAAATTAGGTTCCAAATTTTTAGCCCTTTTTTTAAATCTATGATCTTTAACTTGAATTTATGTAATAACAAAATCCATCTAATTAGTGTTGATTTAGCATCCAATTTATTCAACAAATGTTGTAATGCATAATGGTCAATATAAACAATAACTTTATACACGAATAAATTTATCAACATAAAATTCACTGATAACGATTCTTTTTCTACAGTTATGTAATTCTCTTGAGCATCCTTTAAAGTCTTCTTAGCTTAATGAATGGATAAAAGGCTTGTTCTTCCTCATCTAAGAACTATACGTACTGTATAATCACTCACATCACACATTAGTTCAAAAAGAATATTCCAATATGTAGTAACCATAATTAGGGCATTAATTAATTTCTCAGTAAGAATAATGAATACATAAAACATTCTTAAGTTAATACAAAAGGCACATAATTTCTTAAGTAAAATGATAGAAATTTTAGAAAAGTCCATGATTAACCTTTCTTAAAACTTGCTTATTCTAAAAAACTTTTAATATGTAGTGATTTTTCAATAGTTTCAATTTTTTCAATATCCACCTTTTTCCCTTATATGAGATCTTATAACCTAGAACTATGTTCTCTTGTCCCATACTTAGTTCAAAAATAGATTAATCTTCTTATAATGTTACTTTTTTAAAATTACGAAAGCTTAAATCAAAATATTCACCAAAAAAGAAGAAGTCATCTATAAATGCCTTTATGATGCCTTATACTAAATCATAAAAAATGTCCATCGTTCACCTTTAAAACATAATAGGTGTGTTGCATAACCTAAAAGGCACTGACGGAGTCAGAAATTTAATATAGGAGGGCCCGAATATTAATTTTTTTAAATTTTGGGGGGCCCAGTATACCACTGACCCTTAAATAACTCCGCTTATATATATATATATATATATATATATATTAAAAATAATTTTTTTAAAAAACCTTGGGGGGCCCAGTGCACCACTG
>JANTPM010000246.1:47777455-47787933 GCA_025434745.1 Erythroxylum divaricatum
TATATATTTTTAATTATTAAATCAAAATTTATTTGAAATTTATATATTTTAAAAATATATTTTAAATTTAATTATATATATGAATAATTATTAAATTAATTTTATATATTAAATTTAAATTGTGATTATATCTAATTAAATGTAAAATGAAATGGAATGTGAAAAAACAACAATCGTAAAAAAATAATTCAAAATTTTGATAAAATAGAAAATAATTAACAATTCAAAATTTTGAATTATTTTTATTATTGTACAATAAATTATTATATTTAGATAATTATTATATATAGAAATAATTAAAATATAATAAAAATATATATATACTAAAATTGTATAATTTTACAATATGATAATAAACTATGTTGTAATTTTTTAAAAATTTAGAGACTATTTTATAAATTTAAAAAATTATCCAAAATGATATCTAATATCAACTGATACTAGTATAATACCATACCAAAACTCAATCTAGTACCAAGTCCAATACAGTATTTATAAGATTGGTGCTTGACCTCTGCAAAATGTTGTCCGTAAGAGTTTTATTCTCCAACCACAACAATGGGATCGTATTATTTCAGAAATCACAAACTCCATCTTGCTTGCGTTAATATTCTTATATTGATGTGCTGAAGTCTCGTTCCGAAAATACAAACATGAAATGAGAAAATGATCAAGCCTACTATAAATTCATCACTCAACCTATAAACAGAGAAAATACATTAAAATATTTTGCCCCCAAACTGTTGATAACTTTCATTTACTTCATAATGTCAAACACATTAAAATATTTTGCCCCCAAACTGTTGATAACTTTCATTTACTTCATAATGTCAAACATTGCTGGAAACATATTTCTAAATCACATTCACAAATGGAATCTTTGAAACATATTTCTAAATCACATTCACAAATGGAACCTTTCTTTTGGGGGAAAAGAAGGAGCATCCCCATTTTTATGACGTCAAAATCAGAACTCACTTCCCAGCCGATGGAATTGTCAGCAACTCGAGTGATTTTCTCAAGTAGTCCACTGCAACAGAAACGTCATCAAATGCCAAGGCTCCAACTGCAAATCTTGCAGCCTTCTGGGCCTCAGCAACTTTCTCAGGCGTTGGCTGGTAATTACTGTCATATTGGTATGTCTGGACGGAACCGGATGGGGCAGGTTCTGCAGCACTCCCATTTCTGCTGTTTGGAGTGTATTGGACAGTTGATGCTGCAGGATCTGCAGTATTCCCATTCCTGCTGTTTGGAGTGTACTGGGCTGTGGATGTGTAGCTTGTCATGGTTGGAGCTGAATGGGGAATGTAGGAAGAATCAGAGCCCTGATAGTAAGAAGGATAATGTGTAGCTGCTGATGGTAGGCTGCTCTCGGTAAAACTTGGATAGGACTGAAAGTTTGGATAAGAGTAAGAAGTATCGTGGGATTGATAACTATGGTGAAGATTCTGAGGTTCTTGTGTGTAGGACTGGTGGTGGAATTGTTGGGGGTATAAAGAAGTGTCTTGTCTGCTAGCTGGAGGAGGTGGATGCAAATCATGGGATGGATAACCAGTACTAGGGTAAGAAGGAGATGGGAGGATTTTAGTGGAATGTTGTTGGTTAACCGAGTCATGGAACTGCTGTGATGGTGGAATGTGCTCAGAGTACTGGTTATTAACATTCTCAAGTGGTACATGTGACAGTGAATCCTTTGTAGGATACTGATCATGGAACTGAGTTGAAGGATCAAGTTCTACCTGAGGACTGGTCACAGCTACTTCACTTCGTGCTGGATCCTGCAGAGGAACTTATATCTTGATGATTTCCAAAAGAGTCTTAGTATACAACATATTAGTAGACTGATTTCTGACTAGATTAATGTACAAGATCCAAGGCAAAATCATTAAGCACAGAAGACTAATCATATATGTATATGCATTTATTCTAGTGCACGTGCGGATAAACTAAAATCACAAACGTAATTCATTCATCAGAAAAATAAACTGAAATCAGTGAACTTAAAAGAAAATGATCCCTTCGTGTCTACAACTAATTTTTTCAAAAGAGTACGCAGCAAATATTATTCTATTGACCCTGAAAACTTAGCCTCACCAACCGCCAAAAAGAATTGCCTTCTTTTGAAAATTCTAGAATTAGAACAATTTCCAGGAAAGATTCATGAGTTATTCAAAAAATTCATCATAAGGTAAAATGCAGAACATACATATCCATCACTACGTGTGACCGACGGATTAGACAAATCTTCGTCATCAGCAGGAGGGCCAGGGTTTGGCTTTCTTCCTTCTTTTACAGCTTTTCTTATATCGGCTGCTTTCCAGAGTGCATACTTCTGTTTCTGCTCAAGCTGCAAGTTTGGTATATTGAGTACAAGTACAATCCAAGATACAATTCAATTGTGGTTAAAGTGAAACTGGTAATTTGAAGAGTAAATTGAGTTGTTCACTCTCAAAAACTCACATCAGGCTGAAGCACACCAAACTGGTTTGTTATCTCGAAGAAGATGCTTGCTGCATAAAATGTTTTTGCCGTATTCCTGTAACAAGGCAAAAGACCCACTTATAATAGGAAATGAAAATTGCCACATAACTCAAGTTTCTAGCCAACTGTCCGCTCAGTTTCAAACTCTTATTCCATAACAATGCCCATTGTTGCTTCAAGGTGATATTCAAATATTGAATATTCACAAGGCCTCAAGTGAAAGACAAATGATAATGACAATGGGAAATATTATCTTAGACATTTACATGGGAAAACAAAAAGTAGTACAAAATGCTTCACGAAAAGTTCTTTAATGCTTTCCACTTTTTATCCTAAACTTAAATTTATCACTTGCGGCCCCAAAATTGATTACTTATATATTATAGATGTGTTCTAGAAGTACAAAATTGAAAACAACATAGTTATATTCCTCCAAACTAGAGATGAAAAGGATGTAATCATTTTCCACGAGCCTTATGAATTCAAAACCTTATCTATTATGGGGAATACTCATCAAAGTTGTTATGCTAATCAGTTGATTCTACTTCATTAAAGTTATCTATGTGTAGCCTTAAAAGATGTCCCCATTTTAACTTGGTGCAGGTGCCCATTAACATGAGCCCTATTTGCTAGAGACCAACTTGCACAAGTCATTTTGTTAACATGTAATGCGAATGTGCCATGAAAAAGGCGAATGTGCCATGAAAAAGGCATGCATGGCTCTATGATTAAGTAAATATAATCAATGGACTAGGGCCTGAAAGCAGTTAACAATGAGAAAACTGCTCAAATTCAAGAAACAAATAAACTGCTGTAATGGAATAAAAGAATTTCCATGAATACAACACAGCTACATATGTGGATGTTAAGGTATTTAGCATGTCAGATACAGCACTAGGTAAGTTTTCAGTTATAAGCATCGATTTCTCAGTGAGGACATGCTCAAACTAAAAGAAAAGGAATCATCATACAAATCAGCTCGTCCAGCTCGATCTTGTTTGTCTGCCTTCCCAAAGACATTCAGGGCAAATCCTTCTAGATAAAGATTGTCTTCAGGCCCCAACTTTAGCGACTTCTTATCCTAAAGAAAAGAAAAATCTCTAATTAAAAGAGAAAAAGTACTATTAGCTGCTTCTCTAACACTAGAAAGAAACTAAAAACTTTTTTTTTACACCTGCCAGTTTAGACTAATAACAAACATACTTGGCAATTTAGGAAATAGTATTTTAGGATCTATTCTCCACTGAATATCTCTACATTCAGTTTATGGTTTCAATTATACTTTTTAACAACAAGAGAACTGCACAATGTTTAAAAACTACATCTAGTTCAACCCTATATGGATATAAAAGGACCCCCCATATTCATTCAAAAGATAATAGGTTAAAAGACCATATGATCTAACTTAATAGTAGCCAAGAAACATTTCACCTCTGATATAATCTCCTTCAAACATGTGCAGTACAACATGGAAGAAACTCGCAAAACAGTAATAAAATAGTTAAAGAGATATGGTTGAATGCCTATTACTGAAGATAAATAGCAAGAAAAAAATGAGCACATTTCCAATAATGAAATAAGTTGGAGAATGGAGCAAGCTCTGGAAACCAAGCTCAGGCATTAAAGGTAACAAAAAAACACAAAGCACAGTTAAGCTGCAACCAAAGACTAAGCAAACAAGTAAGATGAATGGTTGAACAGCTGAAAACTCAGCACTAGCAGTCAGAACCTTTTAGTACAAAAAGAAATTTTTGTCGAAAGGTATTGGCTCTTTAAGATTGAAAACCTCTAGCTAGTTTCCAGGGACAATTCTCATCTTTAACCCCCCTCTCTTCGCCCCTTTTACTGGGACCCAGTTAATGAAAAGCTTCAATAAGCAAAGCCCGTATGACCATTGACCAAAATGGAAATTACCATCAATTAACTCACTCCACCTACAGTATGATAAAACGCAGCAAGAGAAAAGCAAAGATAGAATAAGATAGAAATCATGATGGAAAAAAAAGCAACCTTTTCAAGCTGATTCATGAGGGAAACAAGAAGGGAGTTGGTGGTCTTGGTTCTCTCATTCTGTGGAATCCTCAACCCTTTCTCCATCGCGTATAATCGACCTAGGGAAAACAAACCCCATTAGAAACGGAACCGAAAACAATAGTAATAAGGAGAATAAAAGAAACCGATTTGGTAAATCGGAAAGGGAGATAGAGAATTACAATAATAAGCAACGAGAGGTTCGTGCTTCTGAAGCTCATCGGCTCTTTGCAAATACGGTAACAGTAGCTTCGCAGGCTCAGTTTCACTTACCATTGATCTTTCTGCTTTGCTTTGTGATCTGGATTCTGATGTCAAGAGATTTAAGCTACGTTAACTGTATCGTATAATGGGCCACCCGACCGGTCTCATAGACCGACCCGACTCTAAATACATGGGCACGGAGCTAGCATACACTTTCGAATGCAGCCCAAAAATTTGGAAAATTTGGGGCCGCTTTATTAATATAACAGATTTATAAACATTTATCTATTTAATAAATAGGGTTTATAGAAATTGGATGGATAACCACGCATAAGATAAGATAACCACGCAGTAACAGGAACATATGATTTGGACTCTTTTATTCAACTTATATTTTTTTCGTAATTTAGTTTCAATTTTTATTTTTATTTTTTAAATAAAAATAAAATTTTGTTTGATTTTTAATATCAATGTATTTATATTTTGGGTTAATTACCAAAAAGAGTTAAAAATTTTCTCAAATTTTTAAATTATAGCATGAAATTTAAAAAGTAGCAATAAAATGTCAAAATTTTCAATTTTTTTCAACTCTAACCCAAACTTTAAAAGGTGACAATAAAATACTCAAACTTTCAATTTTCTTCAATTTTAACCCAACGTTATCTGTTATTTTCCCGATTTCCTTAGCCTTTTATTTTATGTTTTTTCTTCTAATGCTTCAACCTACTCTTGAATTATAACGTACTATATTAATAAGTTATTTGTTTTTAGTTCGTTCTTCTAATGCCTTTAGTATGAGGATATTGAAGCTATGTAATATAAAAATCGAAAGGTGAGAGTGTCAAGAGAAGAAACTAAAAACGAAGGAAAAAACTAAAATCAAAGCGTAACTTCATAAAGGCTGCGTCATTTGATTTAGGTCATTTTTAAATAATGATGTCATTTTAATTATGTGATTAAACAGCATCATTTTATTAATCTTCATTTGTTGTGTTAAGTTTGTCTTATATGTATTAATAGTTAAAGTTTCTGAAACACGTGACAAATCACGTTACTAAACTTAACAAAAACATTAATGTCGGGCTAAAATTGAAAAAATTAAAAGTCTTAACATTTTATTGTTACTTTTTAAAGTTTAGGTTATAATTGAAAATTTGACGAAAGTTTGAGCTTTTTTTGGTAATTAACCCTTATATTTTTATCACTCACAATAATATAAATTATTTTTAATTAAATAAATTATTTTAATTTCTTATAGAATTTTTATTAACAAACTTATTTTTATTTTATTAAAATAAATAACATAAAATTAATATTTGATTTATAAATTAATATTTATAATAAATATTTTTAATTATTAAATCAAATTTTATTTGAAAATTTTATTTTAAAAGATAGTTTAAGTTTACTTACATATATTATTTATTATTTATTGAATTTAATTACAAAATTAAATCAAATTAATACATAAAATTAAGTTATTTATAGTTCTTATTAATAACTAATTTTAATTAATTAAATATTTCATATTATATTAAATTATTCATAATTCTTACAAAAATTAGTATATTAAATAATTAAAAAGATATATTTAATTAATAGAAAATTAGATTATGAAAAAATATAAATAAAAAACAAAAATCATTCTGGAAATTTTTGAAAAAAAGAGGAAAACAAAACTAAAAGTAAAAATAAAAAATGAAACAAAAAAGTTTTGTTTTTATTGAGTTTGAAAGCAAAATCAAAATAAAATAAAAACAATTCTTTTGTTTTTTTTTAATTTTATGATTTCTTTTTTAAATTTGATAAAATCTTTTAACTTTTAATATTAAAATTTTGGTTTTAATTCATTATCAATTAAATATATACTATTTAATTATTTGATATTAAATAATAATAAGAATTATAATTAATATTTATTTTAATTTTTAAATATTTTAAATTTAGTAATTATTTTATAAACATTTTGGTAAAAGAGATAAGAGAGACTATTAAAAAATTTATTTTAATAAATATTACAAAAGATATTAAAATTAATTATTTAAAATTTAAAATTTATCTAATATTCGATTACCACTATTAATAGAAAATAAGTAAATTTACATTAATAACTAAAGAAACTTTTGTTTTATTTAAAAATAGAAAAACTATAACAAAAAATAGAAATGAAACAAAATGACAAATAATTCGGTTTAGATAAAAATCCTTAAAATTCTTATAAAATTTGAAATAAATATTTTATTTTTAATAATTCATTTTAAAATTTTTTAATTAATTTTAGTACCTATGGAATAGTTTATTTTTTATATGATAACAACACATCTTATTTATATTTAAAAACTTAAGAAATAATGTATAATTTTAAATAGGGTAAAAAAACATATACTTCCTGCAGCTTAAGAAAGTTCGAAAAACCTTCAATCTTAAAAACTCTGGAAAGAATTCATTTTAGTTAATTTTCGAAATAAACTGGACTTAAGATAAAAAAAATAACGATAAAGTACACATAATATGAATGTCAAATATAGGCAAACAAAATAACGATAAAGTACACATAATATGAATGTCAAATATAGGCTTATCAAATGTTGATAGTAACTCAGCTTTTAAATCTGACTCGGATGAATTAAATTTGATTTAAATTAATAATTAAATATAATTATAATAAGTTATTTATTTGTGCAAATCTAACTATTTTAATTCAAGTTTAAGAGTAGTGTTGAATTGTGATATAAATATTATTAATTATTCCACATCTAATATATATACTATACGTATTTCGTCATTATTTTTATTTGAAGTCTAAAGAAGGATTTTTTTCCTTAAAAAAATAAAAACTAGATCGAGTTTTCTGGAAAATTGTGAAGATCAAAAGATTTTTCTAAAATTTCCTAAAATATAGAGCAGGCTTATGTCATTTATCTTTTAATATAAGATAATTATACTTTGAAGATGACAATATTATAATATTAATTAAAAATATTTTAATTAAATACTTAAATTTTTAGTTACTTATAAATCAGTCTAATGTTAATTTTACTATTAATATTGATAATGTGAAATGTTATGTAAACAATTTCATTCTAACTTAATCTATACCTAAATCTCTTAATTAAGTAAAAAGATCTTTATTATTATTTAATTATCTTATCATAATAAGATATTTCAATAAGATTATAGACCAAAATACCATAGATACGCAAAATCACCTACATATCCTTTTTTTAAAATTCATATCCTTATTTATCTCAAATGACATCATGTTAATTTTAAAATATTAAAGACCACAATCTCATCAAACAAAGAATGAATCTTTTTCTTTCCATACTTACTCTCACTAAAATCCTACCTCTTATTTGCCCGACCAATAGACTATAACCTTATTCTCTATTTCATATCTAGCTAACTCTTTGTGCTATTGCAGGCATAATTGGGTTAGGTATTAAATTTTCTATCAGTAATTTAAGATATAAAAATGTCTCTTGAATTTTTCATTGTAAATTGTTTTAATTATGTTAAAATATATATTATATCTTATTGTTTAATTTTGGGCATTATTTAAAATTAAACATATAGATATAACTGAAAGTTTACTTTAGTTGAGACTCTTGAAGATAAAATTACATGAAAGATAAGAAAGGATTTATCATTTGAGGTAAAATCACCATACCTAAATAAAGATAGTGTGCAAATTTTTTAGTGATTTTTGTAGCTATCTTTGGAAGTTTTTTTTTTTGACAATAATAGTTATCTAAGGTAGTTGAAATTGTGGAGATCATGATTGACGATTTATAGCTATGTTTGTCTGATTTTTTGGACTGAAGTAGTGGGGCTTTTGATAGTGAAAAACATGGAGATTTTTGTTGTGTTTTATTTGCCTATTGCATGATTTATTTGGGTTGTTTTGTAACTCCTTTTGTGCGGAGAAACGATAGTTATATGGTAACTTGACATCTGGGATTTTTGTGCAATCTTGGGTTATTTTTGTAGCTGATTTTGTGGGGATTGTATCATAAATTGGTATTGCAATTTTTTGTCGAGGTTTTCATGACTTTATTGGAGAGTTTATCATTGACTATATGTGTGATTTGGCAGCTGTAATTTTTCCCATTTTTGAACAACAATTGAGGGTTGTGTTGGTGGTTGAATGTGTGAATTTGGCAGTTACGTATTTTTCTATTTTGAACAATTATTGAGAGTGATTTTTGCAAGCTAATTTTGGAGGATTTTTCTAAATTGGGGGAGCTACATTTTTATGTCTATTGTAAGGGATTTTTGGGTTGTTAACGATAGTGGTTGTCATTTGAAAAACCTCGAGCATCTTTGGTGTTTTTGTAGCCCTTTGTGTATGAGGTTTCGGTGAAGAAATATTTATTAATTTGAGACGTTTTGTGGCTATTATGCATGGGATGTTCCAGTGATAATGTTGAAGCCTCACAGCAAATCTTTCGATGGTCAACTTCCCATTCTTTCGTTGATGAAGCTACATTATTAGGAAAGCTGTTTTTTTTTTTCAAGCTTCTTTGTTTATGTCCATTATTGTTTCAATCACTTGAGTTGTTTAATTTTTATCTTTATTGTTCAATGTTGTTGAGAAAATCCTCTATTGAGTGAATTACTTTTATAGGTCGTTAGGATGATGGATAATGTCAAGGGTTGGGCGAGTCGGTTTTGTAATGTCTTGAATAAAACTATTATTATTCTTTGGTGAAAGTGATTAAACTTAGTGAGAGCCCCGTAGACGTAGGCAAGGTGTGCCGAACTGTGTTATCAAATCTCAGACGTTGATTTGTTTATTTTTTTAACTTTTCAATTTTTGTTTGTGCTAGAAAATTTACAGTTATTGACTCAGTTGCTTTATATCAAACAACCATATATACAATTCAAAGCAACTGCGGTTGAACTATAATTTGTGTGAAACTACATCCTTCGAGAATTTATAATTGGTACTAGAGCTGGTCACCGAATTAGAACTTGGTACGTTAAGTTGGTGCAAATCCATTTTTCACAATTATGACTATAAGAGAAAGGGCATCAATCATCAAGTCGTTGTTGTTAAATGATTCAAATTATCTGGCTTGGAATCAAGAATGAAAGTATTCATTCAAGCACAAGAAACTATGGCATGGACTTTGTTGTTGAATGACTAGACATATCCAATGAAGATTGATGAAAAGAATGAAGCAGTGCTTAAAGATCCATCTAAATGGACAAGAGCTGAAGAAGAGGGAGTGCTTGCATTGTTGTCAATGAAGGATGTTTTAGTATGATTTTAGCATGTGAATTGGTAAAGGAAGCGTGAGATATTTTGCTAACTATACGAGAGGGATCGAAATCTGTGATAGCTTTGAAATTTCAGATGTTGATTGCTAGATTCGAAGAGCTTAAGATGGATGAAAGCAATATTATTATAGACTTTCATAAGAGATTGTATGACATATCTAATAAAGTACATCAACCTAGGAAGAAGTATTTGAATATGAAACTTGTCAAGAAAACTTTGAGATCACTTCCTCCGAGATTCATACCTGAAAATTGCAGTTATTGAAGAAGCCCATGATATCACTGAATTATCTTTAGATAAGGTAATTCGAATTCTTCCTAACTTTGAGATGAATTTGTTGAGAGATGAACGAGAGAAGAACAAAGGATTGACATTACAAGTTAAGGTTGGAAAAGCCTTAAATTGTTGGAGTTATGTAAATATAGTGCCCTAGAAAGCAAGTGTATTTACATGTAACTTTATCTTCTTCAGTTACAGT
>JANTPM010000246.1:47814871-47825718 GCA_025434745.1 Erythroxylum divaricatum
TAAAAGGAATACCTCATAATATATTATTAACAAGTCATAATATTAATACATGAATCACAACTATCCATTGGCCTAGGACATACTACTAACAGGGCATACGGTAAAGATTGACGAAGCCACATCACAGACGTAGTGAGCTAAGTATGCGAGAGTTGCTGTTGATCTTAATCTTAGCATGCCTTTAAGGAATAGTGTCGAGCTCAACAGGGAAACTTACTGGTGTCTTATGAAGGTCTTCCAATCATCTGCTTCGCATGCAGCATGGTGGGTCATGAATCTCATACTTGTCTGAAACAACTATAACCTAAACCATACTGACTAACCCGAATGCAGACCAGGGCAAGGGAGTGCTAAGAAGTCAGAGAACGGAGGCCAAAGCTGTCAATCACATACCTAAGGACCACCCCAACGAATACGGTCCATGGATCCAAGTGTAATGGCACTATCATCGCGCTCCAAGACAATGTCTAGATCACAGCAAAACCAGTACGTCTAGGGCAGCTACACAAACAGGAGAATCGAGGTTCTCACCTCTGACAAACCTGAACCTACTGAGAGATGTGCATGAGGGCGGGAAAGTGGCAGCCAATAGTTGAGAGCTATCAAGGTATGGCCACCGTTTAAACCTGCGAGATATCGTTGGTAAAGGGAAAAACATCATGCAAGGATCAACGTCAACGTCGGCTGAAAATAAGTGTAACGTGAGGTTAGAGGCTAAAAGTACATAGTTACACTCTCCACAACAGCCATGGAGAGGCAGTCCACAGGAAGGAAGTTCTCACCCGACGGGTTCGAAGACCCAACCAAACATTCAAATACAACCCAATGACAAAGATAAGCATATTGCGGTGGTCTTTAACTCCCACACAGACATGATCTGTGACGGTCAAACCGTTGTGGACATTATCCCAGAGGATGACGAGAGTCGACAGATGATGGAAGGCGTCGAGCACACACCGCTAGACAGTAGGGAACGATAAGCTCTAGATGCCCTACCTCCCACAAAACTTCCAAACATACTCGTTCTTGGATCACTCCTAGCACCTGAACCTGCAAAGGAGCAACGAATGGAAATAGTAAACCAGGAAAACATCACCGTAGAGCTAGACAGTTTTAACTTACCCCAGGAGGTAAGTCAACCCAAAAGTAACCCCAATTCCTGATGCCTATATTGATTTGGAATTGTTAAGAGGTCGGGGGAAGTTGTATTGAGACAATCCTCTGTAATTACATGCAGAATTTTAAGCCGGGAATTTTGGTTTTATTGAATCCCTGGATTAGTGGAGTTAGGACCAATGAAGTAATCCATAAGCTGGGCTTTGAATATTCGGTTCGAATTGAGGTCGAAGTATTTTCGGGCAGAATTTGGTTACTTTGGACAAGTGATGTTGCTATATCCATAGCTATCACTCATCGTCAATTTATTCATACCACCGTGCAATATGGTAGCTGCACGTTCAATTTTACTCCAATTTATACGAGCCCGCAATTTTCTACTCAAAAAGTTCTCTGGCCTGCCTTAAACTGGGTTGGGAGTTCTCTATCTAGACCCTGACTTGTTGGCGGAGACTTTAATGCCAAAATGGAGGCTTTTGATAAAAGGGGTGGCGCCAAGACGACAAGGATAGAGAACAAATAGTTTAAGGCTTGGGTACACGGGTGTGGTTTGCAAGACTTGGATTTTGTGGGTCCGAAGTTCACCTAACTGCGAGGTAGAGTACTCACTCATTTAGACCGAGTATTTGGATCGTCGTCTTGGCTCCAGGAATTTCCTCATATTGTTAATCAACATTTACCTTTCCTCAACTCCGATCACAGACCTATGCTAATCCATTTTAATCTTCCCTCCCCGAGGTTTAATAAGGCTCCCGCTTTTCATTTTCAAAATGCTTGGCTCACTTATGCGGGTTTTGAGGAAATGGTGGAGCAGTACTGGTTTCCAGAGGAGGAGACGATAAGTAAATCCTTAGCTAGTTTCTCGACTCAGCTTATGTGATGGAATAAATCCATTTTTGGAAATATATTCCACTCACCTTGTGCGATGGAATAAATTTGTTTTTGGAAATATATTCTATCAAAAAAAAGACTCCTCACCCGATTGAAGGGTATACAGAGGGCAATGCAGGACGAGAATTTAGATTCGCTATTAGATTTGGAGGAAAAATTAAGCAAAGAACTGCTACAAGTGTTATGTGAGGAGGAGATTTTTTTGCATCAACAGGCTAAATATGAATGTTTATCGAAGGGTGATTGGAATACCAATTATTATGATACTATCACGCTATCCAAAAGGAAGAAACTGAAAATCAACCACCTTTTAGATGGCACAGGGACAGTGATATCCAATCCAAACTAATTGTGGCTATTAGTAAGAAACTTTTTTGTACAATTGTACACTAACGAAGAAGAGCCTCGAATATAGTTCCCTATTGCAGGTGTGTTTCCGTCGCTTCCAACGGATAGGGTTCTTGAGCTCTCTCTTCTGCTCCATGAAACGGAAATCAAGAGTACGGTCTTTAATATAAACCCTCACAAAGCCCAGGGATAGACGGATTTAATGCTTTATTTTTTCAATCTCAATGGGGTAAGGTAGGACATGAAGTAATGAAATTTATACAAGCAGTTTTCAGGCTGGAACGATGGAAACCGGATTTGAATCAAACTATTTTAGTCCTGATCCCTAAAGTCCCTTCTCTGAACAACATTTCTTAGTTTCATCCCATTAGCCTTTGTACAGTGCTATACAAGGATATTGCCAAAGTTGTTGTGATCCGTTTGAAAGCTCACATGGATTACCTGGTGGCAGAAAACCAATGTAGTTTCATTCCTCGAAGGCACATCATGAACAATATTATCATTGCTCAGGAGGCCATCCATGCTATGCAAAAGAAGAAGGGAAGACCAGATAACTAGCCATTAAGATGGATTTGGAAAAAGCCTATGATCAGCTTAGTTGAGATTTTATCCAACACACTTTAACAGAAATTGGAATCCCAAATAATCTCGTCTGGGTTATTATGCAGTGTGTGACGACAGTCTCGACGCAGGTGGCCTGGCAAGGTAACTGTTTGGAACCTTTTAAACCATCCCAAGGCCTTAGGCAATACGATCCGCTATCGCCTTACCTATTTGTGTTATGTATGAAAAGACTAGGTCATCTTATTACACAGGAAGTGGGACAGGGGAGTTGGAAACTGATAAAGCTCAGTTCCATCGGGCCTCCCTTATCTCATTTATTTTTTCCAGATGACTAAGTCATCTTATTACGCAGGAAGTGGGACAGGGGAGTTGGAAACTAATAAAGCTCAGTTCCATCGGGCCTCCCTAATCTCATTTATTTTTTGCAGATGACCTTGTGCTCTTTGCAGAAGCTACAGAGTCACAGACGCAAGTGATTGCGCAGACCTTGGAAACCTTTTGTAAAGCTTCCGACCAGCGTGTTAATTACGCCAAAACTAGGATATTTTTTTCCAAGAACGTTTCACAAGATACAACACGTCGCATAAGTCAAGTCCTTCAAGTTACCAATACGAACAATTTGGGAAAATATTTAGGCATTCCGTTGATTTATAAGCATACAATACGAAATACTTATCAATACATTCTTGACAAAGCTCAAAAGAAACTAGCAGAATGGCATACTAGGATGTTATCACTAGCAGGGAGGATTACGATAATGCCTTCCATGGCAATTATATGATGATTTGGAAAAAAATTATGAGGGATTTTATAAGGGGATCAACGGCCGGGCAAAGGAAAATGCATCTGGTTAATTGAGCAGTTGTGTGCCAACTAACGATGCGTTAATTCGATCCTCAAATGATGCGTTATTGACTAAGCTGGGATGGGAGTTGATTACCAAACCCACGGCCTTATGGGTCCAGATCCTGCGGGCCAAATATTGTGTTGATATATATCATCTTCCCCAGACGTTAGATAGAAATAGAGCTTCAGTGATTGGGAGGAGGATAGTGGCAACTTGGCAATTTGTGTGCCAAGGAGTGAAATGGACAATGGGAAATGGAAGACGTATTCGATTTTGGTTGGATAATTGGGTGGAGGACTAGGGCCCTCTAATATCAGTGGTGACTACTTCCATTCCTGAAAGTGCTCTCAATGCTACAATCTATGATTTCACTGATGAGTTCAGGCACTGGAATTGGAATTTATTCCAACAGTATCTACCTTCCACAACCTGTATGGTAATTGCATCAATACGACCTCACAGCAGGGTGGAGGACAAGTTAACATGGGGTCATACATCCCATCAAGGTTTCACAGTGGCGTCTATGTATGATTTAATCGAGAATAGCACATCGGATGTCTCGAGCAGGCTATGGGAGTTAATCTAGAAATGGGCAAGACCTCAATGAATCGGGTCTTTCTTTTGACTTTTGGTAAAAAGGAAACTTCTGACTAATCAACAACCAGTGGCGAGACATATTTCGATGGATAGCAGCTATCATTACTGTGGACAGGAAGAGACAATCTTACATGCAATATGAGATTGTCAATGGGTAAAATCCTTTTAGTGCAAATTTTCCCCTGAGGTGGAGAATACGGGGTTTTTTCAACAAAAAGCAGGGACTTGGGTGCTTACCAACCTTCGGAATCAGTCTCCGTGGCAGCAAGAAGAGTGGGCCATAATTTTTGAAGTCGCATGCTGGTTCGTATAGCAATGGAGAAACAAAAGCGTGTTTGAGATCGACTTTGCCTGGCCAGCAGACAACACTCAAATAGTGTTGATCAATTACATCAATTGGGTCATACGAGCCAGGGCGATAGAAAGCTATGTGTTTCAGAACCAGGGTCTGCCAGTAGGTAATTTAGTACATTGGAACGAACCAATAGATGATTAGATTAAGCTAAACATTGACGGGGCAGTGAAACACGGATCCAACAGTGCTACAGCGAGAGGTTTGCTACGGGATTGCCAGGGTCGATGGTGTGGTGGATTTCTACAAAATTTTAGTGCGGGTTCGCCTTTGGTAGCTGAATTATAGGGAGTTTACTCGGGGCCAACGCTGGCATGGGATCTTGAATATCGTCGAGTGGTCGTCGAAACAGACTCGTTGGAGGTTATAAACATTCTTTCTTCTTCAAATCATATTATGATTGACCATCATCCTTTGGTGGCAACCTGGCAGGTATCCGCAATATAATTCACCAAGCATGTATATCTACCGCGAAGGAAACCAGTGTGCCGATAGACTGACTGCTCAAGCCTTCTCAGCTAGCCCAAGACTCCATCTCCTTCAGGAGCCCCCATTGACTATTATGGATCTATTACATTATGAGATGAAAGGAGCACTTTACTGCAGAACTCTGCGTTAGTGGAGCGTGCTGGTTAAAGTGGAGACTTTTTAATTTCTTTTTGTAGTTATTTATCGCGGGTAAGGAAAAAAAAAGAAACTAGTAACAACTGCTCTGCCGTAGCTGCCTCTCTCAAGTACAGGAAACTATAGTTCAAAAGCAATACCTTATGAAACCTCTGCTTCTTGTCTTCTTTCAGAGCTAAGACTTTCTGAGCTAGTCTGGCTAGTGTATTGATACTAATGCTTTTTTATTTCTCACTGATTGAGTCGTTTAAGCTTGGGTGAACTTCATTTACAATGCTGAAAAGGTCCATCCCGAGGACAGCATAGAGATCATGCACATTGCTTACGAATTCAAGGACTTGGTGCAACCTATTACTTTACCACTTTAAATAAAAAGATATCGGGAAATTTTCAAACCTTACAATGGCTTGAAATTATGTAACAAAAATGAAGTAATAATTCATTAAATGGGAAACAAGAGTGCGTTGTACCTTTTCTTTCTGAAGTTCCTGAAGTTGGGCTTGGTATCCATCTTTCACAGATAAGTCAGCTTCATCAACCACAGGAGTCTCATAATTATTCCAATCCCCAGCAATTTCTCCACATATTGTTTGAATCTGTGATTGTACGTCAGAAAACTCCTTCACTCGCTCCTCCTTTTGTTTCAGTAGCAGCTCAAGTCCTGGTGCAATAGCACCAGGTGCCTTCTCAGGTTACAATTGAAATCATAGAAAGAATAAGTAAAATGTTTATCAAGCAATGCGTTATAGATAAAATGCTTCCTTGAAATGTCAACATCTTTGCAGCTGTCACACATGTTAATTACTGATAAACAATAAAAAGTACTCACAATACCCACAAAACTTTTCTCTCCCAGGGCTGATGGAACGCTGGAAAGTTCAATTTTGGCATCTGACAAGGCCTGAAGCAATTCTACTCTGGACTTTACAGCATGATCAACTTTATTCTTGTAAACATTCAAGCATTCCTGCTCTATTTCAAGAACATCTTGTCCCGCTGCTCATCAGTTTCACCAACCTTATCCCAAATTTCTACCCCAAATCAAGGTCAGTCACCAAAATCAAATTAATTAAAGCTGAGCATTTAAAAACACAATAAGAAACCTGCAATTTTTGCAGTAAAGTACCACAAGTTAATAGAGGGTTTTGAGTATCTTTAATCGCAATTCACTTATAACTAACAACCAAAACATCATGCAAAAAACATTCAAGGGTTTTCTGTAAAGCTGTTGTTTGGATTAAGACCCATGATCAACAATTATGCTTCTATACTATTAAGTGATAAACGCAAACCAAAGTGTAATACCTTATTAAGCAGCAGAAGCAAATCTTTACCACAGAAGAGAAACATACGACCTTCTAAAAGTCATAGACAAGTAATCAATAGCAGTAAAATAATTCGGGTTGTTGGAAACCAAATGAGTGCACAATTTGATTTAGTGGAGCTAATTTTTAGACCGGAGGTCATGTAGTTTTTACAATTAAAGTACAACTGCAAAATATGAAGAAAGGTGCTTCTTCTATCACTGGTTATGTTGCTAAAATGAAGTCCATCTCCGATCAATTGGCAACCGCTGGATCTCCACTTGCTCAAGAAGATTTAATTATGTCGATACTTGCTGGAGTTGGATCTGAATATGATCCAGTAGTTGTGAACATTACATCCAGATGTGATCTACCTTCATTACAAGATGTACAAGCCTCTTTGGTTAATCACAAGTTACAACTAGAACATTTAGCTGCTGCAACTACTATTGATTTATCTCATCTCACTACAAACGTTGCTGCACTCAATGTTCGTCCTTCTTCACCTACTTTCTTACAAAGAGGAGGCAATACTCGTGGCAGTTTCAGAGGTCGTGGTCGTGGAAGGAATCAAACGCTTGTTTGTCAAGTTTGTCATCTTCCTGGCCACTCAGCTATTAAATGTTATTTTCGGTTTGATCCACATTATCAAGGCCCTGCACCATTCAACCCATGCCTTCCCTACTTATTCCTCTCCTCCACACTATCACACGCCTCTCTCCAAGTCGTCATCCCCTTGTCCTCCCCTTACCTTTAGTGCCATGATGGCTACACCCCAATCTGTCTAGAACCCCGAATCGTATTTTGATTCAGGATCTTCTAATCACTCTACTGGTTCCTGTAGTTACCGATCAATCATACACCAAGATAAACAAGAAAGAACGTCGGAGAGAAGAGAGAGGTTTTAGAGTGAGAGAGAATTCCGAAACAGGGGCAAATAGAGTGTTTTTCAAGAACTCAACTACTCGTTGAGATTTTTCTCAGATGTTATTGACTATCACTTTAAAACAATGTACTACAACAAATCATCTTGAATTACAGTATTTATAACACGCAATTCCTAACTGTCAACTAACTAACTAATCTTGATCTTCTGTGACGTTAATGCATGGTTTGCATGTCCGAGCTTAACGTGTCTGAACTTCTGAGACATCTCCAACATACTCCTCTTTAGATCAGAGGTTCAGCTTATGTATTCCAACCATTGTCCTTAATTGCTCAAAACGCGAAACATTGAATCCTTTTGTAAACAGATCTGCAATTTGATCGTCCGTGTGAATATAATGAAGTTTCAACTCTCCTTCTTGTTGAATATCTCTTAGATAATAATATCTAAGTTTGAAATGCTTGGTTTTGCCATGAAAAACCGAATTCTGTGAAATTGAGATTGCAGCTTGATTATCAATTTTCACAACAGTAGCTCCTTCCAATTTGACTTGTAAATCCGCCAACAATTTTCTCACCCAAATCACTTGTTTAGCTGCTGCTGTTGCCGCCACTAATTCTGCTTCCGCTGTTGAGAGTGCCACCAGTTCTTGCTTCTTAGATGTCCATGAGAAACAAGCTGAGCCTATCGTTAGACAGAATCCGGTGGTGCTCTTCATGTCTTCAGTTACTCCACCCCAATAGCTATCCACATAGCACATGAGTTCACATTTTCCCGACTTCTTGTATAGCAATCCATAATCAGTCGTTCCCTTCAAATATCTCAAAATTCTTTTTACCACCATCACATGTTGCTTTCCTGGATCGCTCAGATATCTGGACAGAACACTTACAGAGTACAACACATCTGGTCTTGTAGCTGTAATATACATTAAACATCCGATCATACTTCGATAGACCTTCTTATCAACTTCATCATTTTCTTTCGTCTTCACTAATTTCTCCTTTGGACAGATCGGAGTTGAAACTGGTTTACACTGATCCATTCTGAATCTCTTCAATACTTCCCGAATATACTTCTTTTGACATACGGCAATCCTTCCTTCACGTTGACTTACCTCCATGCCTAAGAAATATTTCATACCTCCGATATCTGTCATCTCAAACGTTTCACTGAATTGCATTTTTAGATGATTTATCTGCTTCACAGAACTCCCAGTAATCAGCAAATCATCTACATAAATCGCCACTACAGTGGCATCCCCTTCTTCCAACCTTACATACATAGTTGGCTCACTACAACTCCTAGTGAATTGAATTCCCAGAAGGAATTCGTCAATTCTTGCATACCAACATCGTGGAGCTTGCTTCAGCACGTAAAGGGCTTTGTTCAGCTTATAAACCATCTCCTCCTTACCTTTAATTATGAAACCCTCCGGTTGCAGAATATAGATTTCTTCCTGTAGAATGCCATTGAGGAAGGCAAATTTTACATCCAATTGATGCACCTTCCACATTCTTTCAGCTGCCAGCGCCAACAACAGTCGGATCATCTCTATTCTGGCCACTGGAGCGAACGTCTCACCGAAGTCGACCCCTTCAATCTGTACATATCCTTTTACAACAAGCCTTGCCTTCAATTTGTTTACAGACCCGTCTGGATTCAATTTAGTCTTGAATAACCACTTCAATCCTATAGCTCTCTTATTCGGTGGTTTATCAACCAGTCTCCAGGTTTGATTTTTTTCTATCATCGACATTTCTTCCTCCATAGCTTTTACCCATTTCGGATTCATCAACGCTTCTTGGGTTTGAGTTGGCTCCAAAACCGCTTCGTTGCTTCTCTCATAGATTTCCGCTAGGCTTCTCATCCCTCTAACCGGTACATGATCGAAATCGTCTTCACTATCTTCTTCTGAATTGTGCTCGCCTTCAGAAATCCATTCCGCTAAATCACGTTGTTCCTGTTCTGCAACCTCTCCGGGTTCTGTCTCCCTCTCTTCTTCATGTTGGTCCGGGTTATTTATCATCTCCGGAGTATTTGAGGGCAACTTCGGGATTGGGCTTCTGGCTTCGTCTGCCTTCCCGTCTCCGGCCCAGTTCCAGCATTCATCTTCAAAAAAGTGTAAATCCCTGCTAACCTTTATTTTCTTCTAGTCTAGAAGATACACTCTATATGCTTTACTGACCTCAGAGTATCCCACGAAGATTGCCAACTTTGTCTTTCCATCCAGCTTGCTTCTCTTGGCTTGAGGAATGAGGATACTACACACTGATCCAAATACCTTCAGGTTACTCATCTTTGGCTTGAAGCCATACCACATTTCATGTGGAGTTTTATTCTCAAGTGTCCTGGAGTACACTCTGTTCAGTAGGAAACAGGCGGTAGTCGCCGCCTCCGCCCAAAACTCCTTCGGTAGGTGCTGTTCTTCCAGCATGCACCTCACCATTTCTACTACGGTTCGATTCCTCCTCTCCACTACACCATTCTGCTATGGAGTGTAGGGCGTAGTGAGCTGATGTCTTATGCCTGTCGTTTTACAGATCAAGCTAAACTCATTAGATAAAAATTCTGAACCGTTATCTGTCCTCACCGACTTGATGTTTAGGTTCGTCTGGTTTTCTATGTAAACTTTGAACTCTTTGAACATCTTTGCTACTTCGCCCTTATTTTTTAGACAGTATACCAGGTGTACCTGGAATAGTCGTCTATGATCATAAGGAAATAGCTGCTTCCACTCAGGGAAGCCACCGGCATGGGACCACAGACATCCATGTGCAACAGCTCTAATCTTTCTTTAGCTCTCCAATTTACCTTCTGAAATGGTGTCCTAGTTTGCTTCCCCATCATGCAGACTTTGCATGGCTGATGCATGTATGGTGTTGATGGTAATCCTTCGACCAAATTCTTCCTTCTCATTTCATCCTGACCCTTCATGTGATAATGCCCAAGTCTCCGATGCCAGAGATCAGTTTCAGTCGAGTCTCCCACAAGCGCCTCTTGGTACAACTCCTCGGGCTTCATTGAGAAACTCTTGTTCCTCATCCGAGTGCATAGTATTTCCTGTCCATTGTTATCGAAAAATTTACATGAATTTGATTCAAAGTGTACAGTCATACCTTTCTCGATCAAATGCGCTACACTCAGAAGGTTATGCTGAATCTTTGGAACAAATAACACATCCGAGATGGTCTTAATCTTTGATACTGATTGGTACAGGCAAGATTTGGCTCGTGCTTTCTTCGTCACCCTCTCCCTTAGCCACCGTAGCTGAGCGATCGGAGCATCATATGGAATCTCAACCGCGTAGTCATCGTC
>JANTPM010000246.1:47841920-47853604 GCA_025434745.1 Erythroxylum divaricatum
TCAGGCCTTCCCCGACGTCTAACTCTCCAAGACGTCGTCGATAGTAATTTGCCACATCTTACTACTAAAGCGACCCAAAAAACATGCCAATTCAACGACGTCCTTATTAAACGTCACCAAATTTTACTACCTTGCCTGACGTCTAAAAGGACGTCATGAAAGCCTTATACAATTCGTGACGTCTGATACAAAGACGACGCGGAATGTGTATTTTTGTTGTAGTGTATCCACATCTGTTATAGACATAAAACTAGTTCAAGTTGAACTTTGAACCAACTGGAATGGCATATTGGCATGGCCATATTATCATTATTATAGTCATCGTACAAAATTTGATAGACGTAGATTATGTTTAATTAAACAGTTAAGAATTATAAATTTATTTTTATACTTAAGAACTGTGTATTTAGTTCTCAAATGACAATATTATGTGTAAAGATTGTTACTAATTGGCCGTACTATATATGTTTATTTAATTGATATGTTAATAGTTGCATTTTTGTATCTATCCTTTAAATTTTTTATACCAATTATTTGTAATTTAAGATGTAGAACACATCTGTAATTGCCCAAATGAAGATTTTAATGTTGAGGACGAAATATGATACTCTTAACGTAAATTTATTTTATTCGCTTTATCAGGTGGAAAAATAATGCTCCCTTCTATTCAAAATAAAAGTCGTTTTAGAGGAATTTTAATTATTCAAAATAAGTGTCGTTCAAAATTTTTCATGCATGTTTATAATTTTATTTCCAAAAATACCATTTAATTTGTCTCACGTTCTAATTATACAGATTACATTTTCAAGACAATTCAACATGCAATTAATAAGGGTATATCAAATATTTCACTAACTTTTTTAATAAGTATACATCTTTCTAAAATGACACTTATTTTAAATAAAAGGGAGTAATAAGTATACAGCGGGGTCAAAGTAAGTTGAAAAGTGAATTCCTGTCGAACCCAAACTAAAGTGGTTCAGTAACCCAAGCTAAAGTTGGTGAGGTATGACTTGAAGAGTAAAAGCAGACTTATGGTTTAGTAAGCCTAACTTTCTTTCCGATGGCTTTAGGAGGCCTAATCTACCAATAATATCCAAAGATATGGTTATAAATCTTTGGATAACGTAAATTATGATAAGTTAGTTGGTTGGAATAGGATCTGACACAAAAATAAAATAATTTTTAATCTAATAACTTCTTAAGTTTAAATGAGATTTTATAAATTACAATTAATAACATTAAGGAAAACAAATTATGATACGATATTAAAGCAAATAAAATTTAAATTTTATTAGAATTTTAATGTGGAGTACGTTTATCCAAAGATTTATAACCATATCAAATCACAGTTAACGATATAATGACTGAAAAGTTAATGGTATAGTTCCATTTTGAACCTCTTATTCAAATTTTAATAGGCCACGTCCCTGTACAGAAACATGTCATGCATCTCTCATTGAGTCATAGAGATATCAAGAAAAATAAGTGTCGTGGCCAATCTACTCTGTATACCAGTCAAGGTCAGGATATCAGAATTTTATATTCATCATCTTCCAGAACCAAGCGTGGTTATCGACATCTGTGCAGTTGTGGAAATGTACTTGTTATCAGGAAAACTTCACCTGCCAGTATGGTTGGTAAGACCAAGAATGTGTAGAAATGGGTACTGGATTGCTGTATATGAAAAATAGCTAGCTGATAATAATTTCATCCAAAACAAGTAAATATTCATCTTTGCTATAAGTGTCACTAACTAATTATGTTAGTCAATGCAGCCGATGCAACTCCATACCAAGCCTCAGAAACCTGGTAACCAGCAATAATGAGCAATTAAGTATCCCAACAACTCCAAGTATTTATGCCTTTTTAAAAAATTATTCAATCTCTGCACTGCACCAGAATCATAACAACTCCAAGTATTTATGCCTTTCAAAAAAAGCATTCAATCCCTGCACTTGACAAGGAATCATAATTCATACCAGTCTCACCATCCACCTCCAACTAAGTCAATATATACGTTCCTATTAGGACAAGACTATTATGGCAACCCATTACCAGCTTTGGCTCTTATCGGGGATGTTGCTACTGCAATTTACCCTCAAGGTGAATGCAAAAGTTCCAGCCATTATCGTTTTTGGAGACTCTACAGTTGACTCAGGTAACAACAACCAGGTTTCTACAATCCTGAAGAGTGATTTTGCACCATATGGTCGTGATTTCCCGGGTGGACAGGCAACAGGAAGATTTTCCAATGGTCGGATTGCACCGGATTTTATTTCTGAAGCATTTGGTATTAAACAAACAATACCTGCGTACTTGGATCCATCGTACAGCATAAAAGATTTTGCAACTGGAGTTTGCTTTGCTTCCGCAGGAACTGGCTTTGATAATGCTACTTCTGATGTGCTAGTAAGTGATGCTAATTCCGTAGGAATCAAAATGACTTCAGAAATCTGTTCTCAAAGAGATGTTCTTTCCTTCAAAATGCAAATTCAGATCAGAATGTTTGGGACTGTCCTACTTCGAACTTTAATGGAAAGTTGCGAAACATAACTAAGTTCAAGTGACTAAGTCTGAAGGAATATCCTCTGTAGTTTAAATGTGGTTAATATACATATTCTTCACGATCCTCTTAACTTTTGCAGTCTGTAATACCTCTTTGGAAGGAAGTAGAGTACTACAAGGAATACCAGAAGAAGCTTAGAGGCTATCTAGGGGACGAGACAGCCAATCACATTTTACGAGAGGCACTGTACCTGATAAGCATTGGAACAAATGACTTCTTGGAGAATTACTATGTCGTGCCAGGAGGCAGATCATCAAAGTTCTCAGTCCAGGAGTACCAAAATTTTCTTTTAGGAATTGCCAAGGACTTCATCTCACAGCTTTATCGCCTTGGAGCTGTTAAGATAGCTATAACTGGTCTTCCACCAATGGGGTGCTTGCCATTGGAAAGAACCACAAATATTCTATATGAAGGCGCATGCATTGAAGATTACAACAACGTGGCCAAAGAGTTCAATCTGAAATTGCACGGGTTAATTGTGGAGCTGAACCAGAAGCTTAAAGGGATCGAGTTGGTCGTTGTAAGCCCTTACGATCTTGTCTTTCAGATAGTCCAATTTCCACATTTTTTTGGTAAGTCTTTCAAGCCTCTCTTTCACGCTTGCATATCATTTTCCCTACAACCTTTGTTAAATGTGCTTCACCAGTAATTTTATAGACATCAATTCACCATGCACATGCAGAGCCCTGCAATCTGGCATGAAGTCATTGAATAGTATATAGGCTTGATTTGAAATGCTAACCAGGCGAAGTGATTGATCTGAAAGTATTTATTACTGCTCATAAGATTGGAAAGCACACTGTAATTACTTATAATAGTTAAAGAGTTCTTTAATTCCATAAATATTTCATGGTGAGTGAGCACAGAAACTGATTTGTTCCGACAAGGTTTTTCATTGCAGGGTTTGACAATGCAGCAAAAGCATGTTGTGGGACAGGCTTAGTTGAGATGGGCTACATGTGCAATAGAAGAAACCCTTTTACATGCTCAGATGCAAATAAGTATGTGTTTTGGGATGCCTTCCACCCTACAGAGAGAACAAATGCAATTATAGCTGATTATGTGGTGAAAACTGGCTTAGTTCAGTTTCTCTAATGATGGCAAGAATGATATCAACTGTTCTCGTTAGGCACTTGTGGTACTAATCTTTGTAGTTGAATTGCAGTCTTTATGGTCTACTGGTCCTTCATTAATTTTTCATAATATACTTGCCGGGAAGGATTCCTTTTTAGACACATGCATTATAGCTCAAATAGTTCGTAAGGAACAGGAACTCAGAAAGATAAGACTTAAAGAAGGGAGCAGTCTTTCACAGGTGCAGTTTCATAAAATGATTTTATGTCCTGATAACATAGGAAGTAAACACGTACTCAAGCAATCAAGATGAGCGAAAGAGCTTCACTTATTTACCAACCATGCGCATCTCTTCAAGAGATGAATGGGCCCAGCTTTAAAGTTTAGACTTTTTGGGATTTGCAGCCTATAGAAGTGAAAGCATCCTTAATGATTGGCCCTCCGCACGATAGCACTAACAAATTTGCCCACCAGTTTATGCCAATATGTCAGCTGATGCATGAAGATTAAAGCCTAGGAAAACTAGGCAGGCCGAGTAGACTTAATCAGTGCAGGAAGTACAGCCAGATCAACCGGAGACTTGCCCATAGGATATCTTTCAACACAGCGAACCATAATCTTGTTGCGCCGATCCTAACGTTGAAACACAAGTTTATAAATGATAATTAATCAAGGAAACAAGCAAACTACATAGTACGCATAACTAGAGCGATGGATGCGCTCTGCGTTTTCTTAATGACCCTGCATTTGCTTCTCAAGGTCTGGTACTTAATCGGGCCATCGAATTGAGATCTTTCCACGCTAAAGAAAAAGTCTTTTGATAGGAATCAAGTACTAAAAAGCATCACGGTCATTAATGGTACTTTTGTACCAGAAAAAAATCCAATCATTAGCCTAAAAGTCTAAAAACTTTGTCGCAGAACATGAAACATGTCTGACATCCGCGTGATTTATCATAAGAATTTCAGACAACAACATGGATTTGCAAGTGGGATAAACGAGTAGCTACAAACAAATGGTTGAACAGTCACTAGCCGGACGTCGTTGGTCTTTACGTAGCACCGCACTCGGTAAACACGAAATCTAGGATTGTCCCTTTCAGGATTGTTTTTGTGATTAATTGGATTACTATATAGGGTTCGTGATATCAGCTTTCTAACAGAAGACAGAAGAGAATTGAGGAGAATTGGCAGAGGAAGAGAAGAGTAAATACTTAATTCTTTTTATTTATTTATTTATATATATTAGATGTCCTAGTTTTTGCTGGACTAATTTTAAGTTTCTAAGATTCCACTCCAAGAGTCTTAACGGAGGTAAATCTGAAATTTCAAAATTTCTCAGGCTCTTACGTAGTTTTTACACTTCTATGCATAAGAAGTTGTTACATTCTGATTGGTCAGTTGCTTATTTAAAAGTTCTTGAACAAAAAATGATCTAGCATTTGTTTGATTCAAGGCATATCATCAGGTACATAATCTCCTCCAAATATAGTTTATTCATGTTTTGTAATCTAATTAAATGTAAAATTAAAATGTCTAATTAAATGTGAAATGAAGTGAAGTGTAAAACAACAATTCTAAAAAAATTCAAAATTTTGATAAAATAATTAATAATTCAAAATTTTGAACTATTTTGATTATTTCACAATAAATTATTATATATAGACATATATTATATAGAAATAATTAGGAAAAAAATTAGATATATATTATATATATAAATAATTAAAAAAAGAAAAAAAGTGTCACACGCCTGTTTCTTGTCACGCGCGTGACACTTGTTTTGTTTTTAAATAATGACTTTTATGTTAGACTAATTAAATGCCCCATGTAATTTATCGTATTGAGTCCTATGAAACACACCCAAGATAATGGTTATTGGGTATTACCGACTGGGTCTCAAATGGGTCACAGACCCTTTTCCTCTCTCTTCCTAATTCCAAAGGACGTGTCCTTTGGTCGTGGTATATAAGTTGTAAAAACTTATGAAATGTATTCATCTTTCTTAACCATTGAGAAAAACACTAACGAAAGAAGACGAGATAAAATAAACTCTACAATCAACATTTAACGAAAAAGCGATATGGATACGGGTACGCAAAATAATTGTCGATCCTATAATAGTTTTAACAAAATCTGTAAGAATTTTTGTTTAGCTTTAGGTACTTAGAAACCCCATTCAAGTTTCAGTTAGATAATTAAAACCATTTTTAAGTTTGTGGTTAAATACCTAAAATCTTATTTTAACTCTCTAATTTTAGTTTTAAATTCGACACTTGAAAACCATTATAGGTTTGTAGTTAAATATCCCTAATCCCAAGTCCCATATAAATACTTGTAAACTACTATAAAATCATTGTTAAATACGTAAAATCCAATATAGATTTGTAATCTAACTTTTTTCAATTAGATATGTGAAAAACAATCTAAGTTTGTAGATAAATACATAAAGTCCATTTCGAGTTTTCATCTTTAAGCTCATGGTTATACATAGAATCCTCTTTAGATCACTAGTCAGTTAGAGACGGACAAACTACAATAGGTTCATAGCTAAATGCCTAAATTTCCTCCGAGTCTCTTATTTTATTTTAATCTTTAAGCTAATAATTAAATGTCTAGAATTCCCTCTAAGTCTCTAATCTTATATTTTTAATTAGACACTTGAAAACTACTCTAAATTCATAGTTAAATACCCATAATTCTCTTCGAATCTTTCATTCAAGTTTCACCTTTAAGCTTATAGTTAAATGCTCAGAAACCCCCTCTAGGTCTCTAATCTAAATTTTCAGTTGAATACCTAGAAACCACTCTAGGTTCATAGTTGAATACTTGAAAATCCCTTTGGGTCTCTCAGTTCTTACCTCTAACCTCCATCCCAATTTTCAATATAAACCTTAGATACTTCTTAAGGTCTCTTTTCTCAATTTGAGTTACAATCCTAGATATGTCTCTTGATTCATAGTTGAATACCTATCTTACCAAATTTTCATTTCTAAACTTTATATACCTCTCTAAGTTCATGACTAGATACCTTGACACCTCTTGAGGTCTCTCATCTTGATTTTCAGTTAAAGCATTAAATATCTCTCCATTTTTTTCAAAATAATTTTAAATACCTAAATACCTCTATATGAATCATTAAAAATAATTATTAGAAGTGCCCAAAATGGGCATAATGCAGCCAACGCTTACATTCAAGTGACACAATCATCATATCATAATTTTATCGGACAAGTAATTTTGTATTCAACACCAACATTTGCATCATTCACATTGCTGTCCCTTTTGTAGTTGGATCAAGCTACACTGTACTCAATATAAAAAAGTTTCACACGAGAAAGATCACAAATCCCCCTAGCACGTAAGATCTTATCATTTCAATGGCAAAGAGAATCAGGATGTGATTCGACTAGTATTGACCATAGAATGCGGACCTCACACGGCCACTGCTTCTCACCTTTGTGCAGATTGTAAATTCTGACGCCTGCAAATATTAAACAAACACAGCATCTTAACAGTTTGTTCGTAAGAATTTGAAATGACAATACTTTTAAGGAAATATTAAGAATATGTTTGATTGGATGCATAATTTTTAATAAAATTGAATGATTTATAACGAAATGAAACATCAGCGGATGTAATATTAGAAAATTGTTGTTTGAGAAGTATAGAAAAATTCATAATGTAATATAGTGAAATGTTGTTTAGACGAAAGATTTATAATGTAATATAGGGTAAAATTGTTTATTATTTTATTTTTCATTCTAAACTTTTCAAATCGAAGATATTTTATTCTCAACATTTAGGATGGAGTGAAATGTAATATGAAACCTTCCTCTGCCGTCACATTCTATTTTATTTTATTATAATAGATCATCCCAAATAACATAATAATATTCCGTTCCAAACATAACTAACGTATAACAAACCGCATTCATTTCACGTGTGAGTGGCAAGCAGGCAAGAATTACTTATTTTACGACCTAAGTGTATATAGTCCCGTAACTTCTTTATCTTTCAATCACGTAAATAAATATATCAAATAAATATAAATATATCAAATAAATTGATTATCATATTTATATACCATTACTTATATAATAATATAATAATATTAATATGAAATCATAATTAATAAAATATTCGTTAATTTAATCTAATAATAATGATAATAAATTTGTTATAATTTACAAATAATTAATAACTATTTGAATTTTTTGCTATTAAAAATAAAATTATAAATCTATTAAAAATAAAATTATAAATCTTCTTTTTACCCTATTAGTTTATTATATTAAATATTAAATATGTTATTTTGTTTTATTTTACTAATAAAAAAGCTATCAATTTATTATATTTCTAATAATGTATTAATCAATTTAATATGAAAATTAATTACATATCTTATTTACTATGTAATAATAATAAATAAGATGATTAATTTCTTATTTTTATTTATTATTTATTTTCTATAAGTAATTAATAATTAATTAGATTGATATTTTTATTATTAACAAATGAATTTTTTTTATTAATTTGTGTTATTCACTAAATATATTTAAATAATATAATAAAATTTAATATTTAATGCTAATTTATTTTGTTAATAATTAATGCATATTAATTTATTATATTTTATTAATAATTGGTAGTATTTTATTATAATAAATTAGATAATTAGAACTTTATTTGTTGGATAAAAATAGTAATAACCAAAACTATTCAATTTCATATATTTTATTATAATTCATATAATTATATAAATTTATTTATTTGTTGGATCATGTTAATGCTTATTAAATTTTCCTGTCATATTGATATACTATGCTCAATGACAAAATTAATTGAATTTTTGTATCTATTATCGATTCTTTAGACTTAACATAAGTATTAATTATGACGGCGACTTGAATCTCTAAGAAAGGCAACGACGACTATCAAAGTAGAAAGGCGACGACACTAAAAAATCCAAGGCTACGTTAAAGAGATCTATGGAAAGTCCTCTAGGGAACCCTAACTTGCATGTCATGGAAGATGATAGGGCGACTAAGAAGGTTAAACACCAAGACCCAGGTGTTGCCTCTCATGGATACAAGGATAGTTTGATGGCTGGTGCTATGTTAGAATCGACCATGGAAGATGTTATGGCAGCCAAGAAGATTACGGTGGGGGAGGGTGATGTTCTGATTGACAAAACGGGTAATATTCATAAAGTTACTCTATCCATGGCACTCAAAAACAAGATTAATATAAATATAGAGAATGTTGTGATTGTTCGTCTTCTTGGGAGGGACATTAGTTATAAGTTGTTATGTTCTAAACTTGGTGCAATTTGAAACTTAGGTAAGGCTAAAACTCTTGATGTTGGTAGGGTTTTTTTCTGATCCAATTCAATAACGAGGTGGATTACAATCATGCTATTTTAGGAGGTCCCTGGGTTATTATGGGTAGGTACCTACTTGTCTAGCCTTGGACTCCTAGCTTTAGAGTGAAGAACCCCTATATAGGAAATGCTATAGTTTGGATTCGTCTTCCAGAACTCCCTTTGCAGTATTACCCTAAGGATGTGATAAAAGCCATTTCGACAGTAGTTGGTCCTGTTCTTAGAATTGACTTCAATGCAAGTGATTTCGAAAGAGCAAGGTACACTAGGGTGGCAGTCTCAGTTGATCTTACGAAACCTATTATATCAAAGTTTGATATTGATGGTGAAGTTCAATTAGTTGAATATGAAAATCTTCCTGAAGTTTGTTTCTCATGTAGTAGATATGGTCATTTTGATACTCATTTCTCCTCCAAGGAATTGCCAGATAATGAGAATAATTCTCCGGTGACGAACTCAAGGCTAGGGAAAGATGATTTCAGTCCGTAGATAGTGGTTGAGAAGCGGAAAAGGAAACTGAGTAATCAGGGTGAAAATCATGGGGTAAAGGATCAAGATGAGAATCAGGGATCCAGATATTCAGTTTTATCTTATGAGGATGTTAAGATTTTAGGAGGTAACAAGGAATCTATTCAGGGTATTCGTAGAAACACTGATCCTATGCATGATTCTTTAAGAGAAGGGAATTTTATTTTCACATGGGGGCAAAGGGGGTCACCTAGAAGAGGAAGAGGTTTGGGTCGTAAGTATGGAAGTAATAGGGACCAATATTACTCCTATAATAAAAAAAATGTAAGCCTATCCACTAAAGAGAGAATTACTAAGCCCACTTTAGGAGATTTCTTTGAATTCAAAAATAGGCATGCCTTGGAAAAAGACATCGTTAACCTCCCTTCTAATTTGATCAAGAAAAATCACTCTATTGTGGGAAACGCTGACTTAATGTCATCTAAAGCTATAGGATCCAAGTCCTTCATTACTAAGGAAGTTGTCTTTGTGTCTACATATTTGGGAGTTATCTTTGCTAATGATAATTTGGGTGAACAGCTTCTAGGAAGACCACAGGATGCTTCCATGATTGTGGATGTTCCCATTTTGGAAGCAGATACCAGAGCTCGAGCTAAAAATAACTTGTCTTTAGACGAGGATATTGAGGAGTTTCTACCTAGTGAGAATGATGATGTTGATCCTTATTTGCGGGATTAATGAGGTATCCTCTATGCCTTCTCTTCTTTTTAGTGAATATTTTCTCTTGGAATTGTCAAGGGGCGGGTAAGCCCCAATTTGTGAGAACTCTGAAGTCTTTCATTAAGAAGCATAATCATAATATTGTTATTATTCTTGAGCCGAGAATTAGTGGACTCAAAGCTGATAGATGTATTAGTAGAATTGGCCTCCCTTTTCTCATCAGGTTGAAGCAACGGGTTTTTCTAGGGGGATCTGGATTCTTTGGGATGATTTTTATGAAATTGAGGTGGTGATTAGTAATCAACAGTTTGTCCTCATCTTTGTCTCTCAAAATAATAAGTTTTTATTTTTTTTGTCTGCTGTTTATGGGCATCCTACTCCATCTTATCGTGCTAATTTGTAGGAGCATCTTCTTCATCTCAATACTGCTATTTCCTTCCTTTGGGTTCTAACTGGTGATTTCAACACCATTCTTTATTCTCATAAGAAGAAAGGGGGTCTCCTAATTGAACCGGGGTCTACAGGCATTTCTTTAATTGGTTTCAAGACATTAATATGATTGATTTAGGGTACAAAGATTCTGATTACACTTGACAAAGAGGTTGTATTTGGGAGAGGCTGGATAGAGGTATCTGTAACTCTCACTGGAGGTTGGCGTTTCAGGAAGCTATTGTGACTCATCTCCCTTGTATTCACTCTGATCATTGTTCCTTACTTTTGCAGACTTGAAGTTTTTCTGCTGCTTTGTCCAACAGACCTTTTTGGTTTGTTGCAGTTTGGTTAACTCATGCTGATTTTAGTGATTTTGTGAAGAATAGTTGGGAGTTCCATTATCAGTTGTCTTCTTCTCTCTCCAAGTTGACTGATAAATTAAAGGTCTAGAATTCTGAAGTGTTTGGGAATATTTTTAGAATTAAGAGCAAGCTGTTATATAGGATTGCTAATGTGGAATGTGCGTTGGATACACGCCCCTCGATTAATCTGATGAATACTTATAATCAGCTCAAAACTAACCTGGATATCATTCTTTACAGGGAGAGCTCCTTTGGATGCAAAAGTCTCGTAACGATTGGATTAAATGAGGAGATTGCAACACTACCTTCTTTCACACAAAAACTATTAAAATGAGGAAGCGAAATCGGATTGAGTTACTCAAGGATGAGGAGGGAAATTGGGTGAGTGACTAGGAGGCTCTTTAGAATATTGCTTTGCAATTCTTTGGTAGGTTGTACAGAGATGATGTAGCACTCCAGCCGTCTTATCCTATCAGAGGGAGTTTTTGTAACATCCCATCATCGATGGGAAGGGTAATTTGGTCATTTGGGAAGGGTTAGGCGAGTGTAAGTAGATCTCGGCATGAACATGCATCACGTAGCCTCTATAATTATGTAAATGGTAACTTTTGCACACGCATATGATCGTACATGCATTCATGACATTTTTCGGCATGTGAGTCTAAATGTAATTTTGT
>JANTPM010000246.1:47915394-47930801 GCA_025434745.1 Erythroxylum divaricatum
AACAAAAACTTCAATTTTAACTTTGAATCAATCTTTCCAACATTCTCCCTTGATTCAAAGTTGCAAAAAATTCAAAATCTATTGAGCACATCTCTCCAAATTTCTTATTTGTGAAGCATTTTTTTATTGTATGTTGCACTTTCTCATCATCTCTCCAAATTTTTTATTTGTGAAGCACTTTCTCGTCATCTTACCATTGTTGAGCACTTCTCTAAACTAATTCAAAAAAGATATTCCTCCTCACCCACTTCAACCAAATGTGCATGTTCTTCTTTTTTTAATCTACAATTCTTTTGCAAATGACCAAATCTTTTGCAGTTATAGCATTGAGGTTTTCTTTTGGACCAACAATATTTCTCTTCATGACTAGGCTTCTTGCAAAGGTTACATTGAGGAATTTTTTCTTTTCCCCTTGCAACTTTAGCTAAATAAGCTCCTTCAACTGTCTGTTCAATTACCTCTTTTCTCATAGCTCTTCTTTGCTCCTGAGCCTGCAAAGCATTAATCAATTCTGGTAAAGTTATTGTCCTGATATCTCTTGAATCTTCAAGAGATGAAATTTTACACTCAAATCTTTCAGGCAAAGTTATAAGCATTTTCTCTACAATATTGTTATAAGGTAAATCTTCTCCCAACGGTCGAATTTTGTTAACCATACTTATCAACCAATCAGAATATTTTTGTATGGTCTCCTTTTCTTTCATGCTCAAAGTCCCAAAATCTCTTTTGAGATTTAAGATTTACACCCTTCTTATTCTTTCATTGCCTTGATATAATTCTTTCAGCATATCCCAAGCTTCCTTAGCTGTTTCACACATCATAATTTTTGTGAAAATTACTTCTGAGATGGTAGAATGAACTATAGATAAAACTCTTGGAACTTTTGCTTCTTCTTCTTCATGAGCCCTTATCTGATTGAGTGTTGGATTACTTCCCAAAGATCGTAATTCCCTTTCATTTTCTACCCAGTGCCACAACCTAAGACCTTTTAAATAAGCTTTCATCTTAACATCTCATATTTGATAATTTTCACTGTTGAAACTTGGAGGTGAGATAATCGTTGAATTGCTGGCAGCCACAAGAACTCACTCAATCTGACAGTCCCTCAAGGATCTAAAGCTCTGATACCATGTTAGATTTTAGAACTAGAAACTAACTAAAATAGAGTAGAATAGAAAAGAGAAAATATAAGTGGTAATTTATTGATGGGTGCCAATGCTGAAAGTCTAAATATATAAGCAATGAAATAACAAACCTAGCTAATATCAAGCTAAAGCAAATCAAATTCAAAATTTTAAATCCTAACTAGATAATAACTTTATCTTAATAGATAAAATTTTATCTTTTAAAAAATATCTTATCTTTAAATAAAAACTTCAATTTTAACTTTGAATCAATCATTCCAACATAAAATTTTATCTTTTAACAAATATATTATCTTTAAAAAAACTTCAATTTTAACTTTGAATCAATCTTTCCAATATTTTCCTTTGATTCAAATTTGCAGAAAATTCAAACTCTATGGAGCACATCTTCCCAAATTTCTTATTTGTGAAGCACTTCTCTTCACTGTATGACGCACTTTCTCATCATCTCTCCAAATTTTTTATTTGTGAAGCTCTTCTCTTCATTGTATGATGCACTTTCTCATTATCTTACCATTGTTGAGCACTTCCCTCAACTAATTCAAAAAAGAGTTTCTTCTTCAACCACTTCAACCAAATTTGCATGTTCTTCTTTTTTAAATCTGCAATTTTTTTGCAGATAACTAAATCTTGTGCAGATATAGCATTTAGGCTTCCCTTTGTACCAACAACATACCTCTTCATAACCAGGCTTCTTGTAATGGTTACATTGAGGAATTTTTCTTTTTCCTTTGCAATTTAGCTAAATAAGCTCTTTCAGCTGTCTGTTCAATTCCCTCTGTTCTTGTAGCTCTTCTTTGATTATAAGCTTGCAAAGCATTAATCAATTCTGTTAAGGTTATTGTACTGATATCTCTTTAATCTTCAAGAGATGAAACTTTAGACTCAAATCTTTTAAGCAAACTTATAAGCAGTTTCTCTACAATATTGCTATCAGGTAAATCTTCTCCCAACAGTCGAATTTTGTTCACCACACTTATCAACTAATAAGAATGTTCTTATATGTTCTCCTTTTCTTTCATGCTCAAAGTCCCAAAATCTCTTTTGAGATTTAAGATTTACATCCTTCTTATACTTTCATTTTCTTGATATAATTCTTTCAGCATATCCCAAGCTTCCTTCACTATTTCACACGTCATAATTCTTGTGAAAATTACTTCTGAGATGGCAGAATATATTATAGATAAAGCTCTTGAGGCTTTTGCTTCTTTTTCTTCATGAGCCCTTATCTGATTGAGTGTTGGATTATTTCCTAAAGGTAACAATTCACTTTCATTTTCTACCGACTGCCACAAGCTAAGAACTTTTTAATAAGCTTTCATCTTAACAACTCATACTTGATAATTTTCACCGTTAAAACTAGGGGGTGAGATAATCGTTGAATTGCTGGCAACCGTAGGAACAAACCCAATCTCATAGTCCCTCAAGGATCTAAAGCTCTAATACCAAATTGGATTTTAGAACCAGAAACTAACTAAAATAGAGTAGAATAGAAAAGAGATAATGCAAGTATTAATTTATTGATAGGTGCCAATGCTGAAAGCCTAAATATATAGGCAATGAAATAACATACCTAGCTATTATCAAGATAAAGCAAATCAAATTCAAAAATTTTAATCCTAATTAGATAATAACTTTACCTTAATAGATAAAATTTTATCAATTAAAAAATATCTTATCTTTAAATAAAAACTTCAACTTTAACTTTGAATCAATCTTTCCAACATAAAATTTTATCTTTTAACAAATATCTTATTTTTAAACAAAAAAATCAAATTTAACTTTGAATCAATCTTTCCAACATTCTCCCTTGATTCAAAGTTGCAGAGAATTCAAACAATATGGAGCACATCTCTCCAAATTTTTTATTTGTGAAACACTTCTCTTCACTTTGTGATGCACTTTCGCATCATCTTACCATTGTTGAGCACTTCTCTCAAGTAATTTAAAAAAGAGTTTCTTCTTCAACCACTTCAACCAAATTTGCATGCTCTTCTTTTCTAAATCTGCAATTCTTTTGCAGATGACCAAATCTTTTGCAGTTATATCATTGAGGCTTTCCTTCGTACCAACAATATTCCTTTTCGTGACTAGGCTTATTGCAATAGTTACATTGAGGAATTTTTTCTTTTCCTTTGCAACTTTAGCTAAATAATCTCCTTCAATTGTCTGTTTAATTCCCTCTTTTCTTATAGCTCTTCTTTGCTCCTCAGCCTGCAAAGCATTAATCAATTCTGATAAAGTTATTGTACTGATATCTCTTGAATCTTCAAGAGATGAAATTTTAGACTCAAATCTTTCAGGCAAACTTACAAGCATTTTCTCTACAATATTGCTTTCAAGTAAATCTTCTTCCAATAGTCGAATTTTGTTCACCACACTTATCAACCGAGCAGAATATTCTTGTATGGTCTCCATTTCTTTCATGCTAAAAGTCCCAAAATCTCTTTTAAGATTTAAGATATGCATCCTTCTTATTCTTTCATTGCCTTGATATAATTCTTTCAGCATATCCTAAGCTTCCTTAGTTGTTTCACACGTCATAATTCTTGTGAAAATTACTTCTGAGACGGCAGAATGAATTATAGATAAAGCTCTTAGGGCTTTTGCTTCTTCTTTTTTATAAGCCCTTATCTGATTGAGTGTTGGATTATTTTCCAAAGGTGGTAATTCCCTTTCATTTTCTACCCAATACCACAAGCTAAGATCTTTTAAATGAGCTTTCAACTTAACAACACATACTTGATAATTTTCACCGTTGAAACATGGGGGTAAGATAATCGTTGAATTGCTGGCAACTATAGGAACTCACCCGATCTCACAGTCCCTCAAGGATCTAAAGCTCTGATACCATGTTGGATTTTAGAACCAAAAACTAACTAAAATAGAGTAGAATAGAAAAGAGATAATGCATGTGGTAATTTATTGATGGGTGCCAATTACATTGTTGCTGAAAGCCTAAACATATATATGCAATGAAATAACAAACCTAGCTAATATCAAGATAAAGCAAATCAAATTAAAAAATTTATATCCAAACTAGATAATAACTTTATCTTAATAGATAAAATTTTATCTTTTAAAAAATATCTTATCTTTAAAAAACTTCAATTTTAACTTTGAATCAATCTTTCTAACATAAAATTTTATCTTTTAACAAATATCTTACCTTTAAACAAAAAAATTCAATTTTAACTTTGAATCAATCTTTCTAACATAAATTGCAAAAAATTCAAACTCTATGGAGCACAACTCTCCAAATTTCTTATTCGTGAAATACTTCTCTTCACTGTATGATGCACTTTTTCATCATCTCTCCAAATTTTTTATTTGTGAGGGACTTCTCTTAACTATATAATGCACTTTCTCATCATCTGACCATTGTTGAGCACTTCTCTCTACTAATTTTAAAAAAAAGTTTCTTCTTCAACCACTTCAACCAAATTTGCATGTTCTTCTTTTTTAAATCTGCAATTCTTTTGCAGTTATAGCATTGAAACTTCTCTTTGTACCAACAATATTCCTCTTCATGCCCAGGATTCTTGCAATGGTTACATTGAAGATTTTTTTTCCTTTGCAACTTTAGCTAAATAAGCTCCTTCAACTGTCTGTTCAATTCCCTATTTTCTCCTAACTCTTCTTTAGTCCTGAGCCTGCAAAGCATTAATCAATTCTGGTAAAGTTATTGTATTGATATCTCTTTAATCTTCAAGAGATGAAATTTTAGACTCAAATCTTTCAGGCAAACTTATAAGCATTTTCTCTACAATATTGCTATTAGTTAAATTATCCCAAAAATCGAATGTTGTTCACCACACTTATAAATCGATCAAAATATTCTTTTATGGTCTCCTTTCTTTCATATTCAAAGTCCGTAAATCTCTTTTGAGATTTACGATTTGTATCCTTCTTATTCTTTCATTACCTTGATATAACTCTTTCAGCATATCCCAAGCTTCCTTAGCGGTTTCACACACCATAATTCTTGTGAAAATTACTTCTGAGACGGCAGAATAAATTATAGATAAAGCTCTTGGGGCTTTTGCTTCTTCTTCTTCATAAGCCCTTATCTTATTGAGTGTTGGATTATTTCTCAAAGATGGTAATTCCCTTTCATTTTCTACCCACTGCCACAAGTTAAGACCTTTTAAATGAGCTTTTATCTTAATAGCCTATACTTGATAATTTTCACTATTGAAACTTAGGGGTGAGATAATCATTGAATTGTTGGCAGCCATAGGTACTCACCTAATCTCACAGTCCCTCAAGGATCTAAATCTCTAATATCATGTTGGATTTTAGAACCAGAAACTAACTAAAATAGAGTAGAATAGAAAAGAGATAATGTAAGTAGTAATTTATTGATGGGTGTCAATTACATTAACGCTGAAAGCCTAAATATATAGGCAATGAAATAACAAACCTAGCTAATATCAAGATAAAGCAGATCAAATTCAAAATTTTAAATCTTAACTAGATAATAACTTTATCTTAATAGATAAAATTTTATCTTTTAAAAAATATCTTATCTTTAAAGAAAAACTTCAATTTTAACTTTGAATCAATCTTTCCAATATAAAATTTTTATCTTTTAACAAATATCTTATCTTTAAACAAAAACTTTAACTTTGAATCAATCTTTCCAACATTCTCCCTTGATTCAAAGTTGCAAAAAATTCAAACTCTATGGAGCACATCTCTCCAAATTTCTTATTTGTGAAGCACTTCTCTTCACTATATGATGTACTTTCTCATTATCTCTCCAAATTTTTATTTGTGAAGCACTTCTCTTCACTGTGTGATACACTTTCTCTTCATCTTACCATTGTTGAGCACTTTTCTCAACTAATTCAAAAAAGAGTTTCTTCTTCAACTACTTCAACCAAATTTGCATGTTCTTCTTTTCTAAATATGCAATTCTTTTGCAGATGACCAAATCTTTTACAGTTATAGCATTTAGAATTTCCTTTGTACCAACAATATTCCTCTTCATGACCAGGCTTCTTGCAATGGTTACATTGAGGAATTTTTTCTTTTCCATTGCAACTTTACCTAAATAAGCTCCTTCAACTGTCTGTTCAATTCCCTATTTTCTTATAGCTCTTCTTTACTCCTCAGCCTACAAAGCATTAATCAATTCTAGTAAAGTGATTGTACTGATATCTCTTGAATCTTCAAGAGATGAAAATTTAGACTCAAATCTTTTTGGCAAACTTATAAGCATTTTCTCTACAATATTGCTGTCAGGTAAATCTTCTCCCAACAGTCGAATTTTTTTCACCACACTTATCAACCGGTCATAATATTTTTGTATGCTCTCTTTTTATTTCATGCTCAAAGTCCCAAAATCTCTTTTGAGATTTAAGATTTGCTTCCTCATTGTTCTTTCATTGCCTCCCAAGCTTCCTTAGTTGTTTCACGCGTCATAATTCTTATGAAAATTACTTTTGAGATGACATAATGAATTATAGATAAAGCTCTTGGGGCTTTTACTTCTTCTTCTTCATGAGCCCTTATCTGATTGATTGTTGGATTATTTACCAGAGGTGGTAATTCCCTTTCATTTTCTACTCGCTACCACAAACTAAGACCTTTTAAATGAGCTTTCATCTTAACAACCCATACTTGATAATTTTCACCGTTGAAACTTGGGGTGAGATAATCTTTGAATTGCTGGCAGCCATAGGAACTCACGCAATCTCACAGTCCCTCAAGGATCTAAAGCTCTAATACCATGTTAGATTTTAAAACCAGAAACTAACTAAAATAAAGTAGAATAGAAAAGAGATAATGTAAGTGGTAATTTATTGATGGGTGCCAATTACATTGATGTTGAAAGCCTAAATATTTAGGCAACGAAATAACAATCCTATCAAATATCAAGATAAAGCAAATCAAATTCAAAAATTTAAATCATAACTAGATAATAACTTTATCTTAGTAGATAAAATTTAATCTTTTAACAAATATCTTATCTTTAAACAAAAACTTCAATTTTAACTTTGAATTAATCTCTCCAATATAAATTTTTATCTTTTAACAAATATCTTATCTTTAAACAAAAACTTCAATTTTAACTTTGAATCAATCTTCCCAACATTCTCCCTTGATTCAAAGTTGCAGAAAATTCAAACTCTATGGAGCTCCTATCTCCAAATTTCTTATTTGCGAAGCATTTTTCTTCACTGTACGATGCACTTTCTCATCATCTCTCCAAATTTTTTATTTGTGAAGCACTTCTCTTCACTGTATGATGCACTTTCTCATCATCTTACCATTGTTGAGCACTTCTTTCAACTAATTCAAAAAAAATTCTTCTTCACCCACTTCAACCAAATTACATGTTCTTCTTTTTTAAATCTACAATTTTTTTGCAGATGACCAAATCTTTTGCAGCTATAACATTGAGACTTTCCTTTGTACCAACAATATTCTTCTTCATGACCAAGCTTCTTGCAATGGTTACATTGAGGAATTTTTTCTTTTCCCTTTGCAATGTTAGCTAAATAACTCCTTCAACTGTCTGTTCAATTTCCTCTTTTATCATAGCTCCTTTTTGCTCTGAGTCTACAAAGCATTAATCAATTCTGGTAAAGCTATTGTACTGATATCTCTTTAATCTTCAAGAGTTGAAACTTTAGACTCAAATCTTTCAAGCAAACTTATAAGCAGTTTCTCTACAATATTGCTATCAGGTAAATCTTCTCCTAACAGTCGAATTTTGTTCACCAAACTTATCAACCGATAAGAATATTCTTATATGTTCTCCTTTTCTTTCATGCCCAAAGTCCCAAAATCTCTTTTGAGATTTAAGAGTTGCATCCTTCTTTTTCTTTCATTTCCTTGATATAAGTCTTTTAGCATATCCCAAGCTTCCTTCGCTGTTTCACACGTCACAATTCTTGTGAAAATTACTTCTGAGATGGCAGAATATATTATAAATAAAGCTCTTGGGGCTTTTGGTTCTTTTTCTTCATGAGCCCTTATCTGATTGAGTGTTGTATTATTTCTCAAAGATACTAATTCCCTTTCATTTTCTACCAAATGCCACAAGCTAAGACCTGTTTAATGAGCTTTCATCTTAACAACCCATACTTAATAATTTTCACCGTTGAAAATTGAGGTTGAGATAATCGTTGAATTGCTAGTAGCCATCGGAACTCATTCAATTCACAGTCCCTCAAGGATCTAAAGCACTGATACCATGTTAGATTTTAGAACTAGAAACTAACTAAAATAGAGTAGAATAGAGAAGGGATAATGCAAGTGGTAATTTATTGATGGGTGCCAATTACATTGACACTGAAAGCCTAAATATATAGGCAATGAAATAACAAACCTAGCTAATATCAAGATAAAATCAATCAAATTCAAAATTTTAAATCCTAATTAGATAATAAGTTTATCATAATTTTTACCTTTATCTTGTCTTTAAACAAAAACTTCATTTTTAACTA
The DNA here is from genome assembly GCA_025434745.1 of Erythroxylum divaricatum. Lineage (NCBI taxonomy): Eukaryota > Viridiplantae > Streptophyta > Magnoliopsida > Malpighiales > Erythroxylaceae > Erythroxylum > Erythroxylum divaricatum. The sequence goes on from JANTPM010000246.1 coordinate 47,923,997, forward strand.
GATAATAAGTTTATCATAATTTTTATCTTTATCTTGTCTTTAAACAAAACTTCACTTTTGACTTTGAATCAATCTTTCCAACATAAAATTTTTTCTTTTAACAAATATCTTTAAACAAAAATTTCAATTTTAACTTTGAATTAATCTTTCCAACATTCTCTGTTGATTCAAAGTTGCAAAAAATTCAAACTCTATGGAGCACATCTCTCCAAATTTCTTATTTGTAAAGCACTTCTATTCACTGTATGATGCATTTTCTTATCATCTCTTGAAATTTTTTATTTGTGAAGCACTTTTCTTCACTTTATGATGCACTTTCTCATCATCTTATCATTATTGAACACTTCTTTCAACTAATTCAAAATAAAGTTTTTTCTTCAACACTTTAACCAAATTTACATGTTCTTCTTTTTTAAATCTGCAATTCTTTTGCAGATGACCAAATCTTTTGTAGTTATAGCATTGAGACTTTCCATTATAGCATTGAGACTTTCCTTTGTACCAACAATATTTCTCTTCATGACCAGGCTTCTTGCAATGGTTACATTGAAGAATTTTTTCTTTTCTCTTTGCAACTTTAGCTAAATAAGCTCCTTCAACTGTCTGTTCAAATCCCTCTTTTCTCATAACTCTTCTTTGCTCCTGAGCTTGTAAAGTATTAATCAATTATGGTAAAGTTATTGTACTGATATCTCTTGAATCTTGAAGAGATGAAATTTTAGACTCATATCTTTCAGGCAAACTTATAAGCATTTTCTCTATAATATTTTTATAAGGTAAATCTTCTTCCAGCAGTCGAATTTTGTTCACCACACTTATCAATCGATCATAATATTCTTATATCTTCTCCTTTTCTTTCATGCTCAAAGTCCCAAAATCTCTTTTGAGATTTAAGATTTGCATCCTTCTTGTTCTTTTATTGCCTTGATATAATTCTTTCAGCATAGCTCAAGCTGCCTTAGCTATTCCACACGTCATAATTATTGTGAAAATTACTTCTGAGATGGCAGAATGAATTATAGATAAAGTTATTGGAGCTTTTGTTTCTTCTTCTTCATGAGCCCTTATTTGATTGAGTGTTGAATTATTTCTCAGAGGTGGTAATTCCCTTTCATTTTCTACCCACTGTCACAAGCTAAGATCTTTTAAATGAGCTTTCATGTTAACAACTCATACTTGATAATTTTCACCGTTGAAACTTAGAGGCAAGATAATCGTTGAATTACTGACAGTCATAGGAACTCACTCAATCTCACAGTCCCTCAAAAATCTAAAGCTCTGATGTCATGTTAGATTTTAAAACTAGAAACTAACTAAGAAAGAATATAATAGAAAAGGGATAATGCGAGTGGTAATTTATTGATGGGTGCCAATTACATTAACGCTAAAAACCTAAATATATGTGTAATGAAATAACAAACCTAACTAATATCAAGATAAAACAAATTAAATTTAAAAATTTAAATCTAAACTAGATAATAAATTTATCTTAATAGATAAAATTTTATCTTTTAACAAATATTTTACCTTTAAATAAAAACTTCAATTTTAATTTTAAATCAATCTTTTCCGACGTTTATTTTCATTTCTGCAGCATAGTATGTTTTTCCAATTCCTCGTCAACAGTATTCGACAAAACTTCCATTTTCATGCTGATATCATCATCCTCACTCATGTCGGCTATAGGAGCGCGCTGGTCGCATTCTCTTCGCTATTGTTGAAATCCTCGATCTCCATAATTAAATGTTTGAATCTAATTCTTTTCGTTACCTGAGTAGACTTTCAGATTTCAACAACAAAGCGAAAGCTTTCACTTTTTTCTTTGTTTTTGTTCCCTTGTTCTTTTAATCAGCGAAGGACTCAACCGTTATCATATATGTCCATTTCATGAAATTGCACTATTCATATTATACGTAGTAGATTACAAGAATTAAGGCCACAGTCAACAAGTCTGCAAAAAGGGAGAAGCTAAATTACAAGGTGGGAGATGAGAACAATGACAAAAGCTCTCCACATGATATCATTTCTCTATCTATAAATGTACCCTTCAAGCATCAGATAATCCTCAGTATTGTAAGCCTGATATTTCTTCAAGAAATACCAACAGTCTTTCCAAGCAACCACAGAACCAGAGCTAACTCAACACCAAAAATGGAGTGCAGAGTTGTCCGGTCGAGTGTGAAGCCATACACGGTAATCCCAGCTCTGTTGTTCTCAAAGTATGTCACTGCCATTACAAGTGTGAATTGTCAAATAAGTTCATATCATAAATGATAAAACCACTATCAAAGATTGTGCCCGAAACTGAAGCTGTATGTTATCCAAGTCCTCGAAAACTTTCTGCAATGAACTGCTGAAGACATGGAGCACTTTCTACTTACAGTGCTATCATGCTTTAGGTTGCAACTAATTGTACAGCATTTTCAAGTTTAGTAGAACTAAATATTTCCTACCTTTCCTACCATTACTAGATTGATTTTAAGGCATAATTGGTTATGTGGTCTTACCAAGAGCTTGTCTCTTCTGGAATGATATGGTACTGTACGCATATGCTGGAATCAATTTTGTGTTATCTAATTCATCTTCTTCATCAGTCGTGTTCCCATCTATGCCCACCGTCGGAACTACGGGGCCACTGGACGTAGTTGGAGTCTCACCGTCAATGGGTTCAAACGTGTCTAGAGTGGAACAAATGTGCCACTTAGCAGCTAGGCTTGTTACAGCTTGTGCCTTGTGAGTGATCTTTGTTGCACTTCGTAGTATTATCAGAACCCCTGCGAGAAGTGTGATTGAGCATAGCTGCAAAAACAAACATCAAATACGAAAGGAGTTTATTTACTGCAGGAAGTATATAAATATTATGATCCGAATCCACATTACATTGATGGTCTTTTATCATTTTACAGGTTAAGTTGCATACCGCAAGTTCTCCAGCTCTGTAGATATCAACAACAGCACCAGTCTTAGTTGTACTAAGCAAGGAAGAGAACTGGCTTCCTGTGACCAAAATCAGAGCCAACAAAACAAATGCTCTATACCGATGGCTGATGATCCTCAAGTGTCTCCTTATTCTAAGGTGCTCCGAGAGTATAGTCTCCACATCAGAGTCAACTTGGAAAACTAGAGCGAAGTCCTGAAGCCGCAGGATCTGGAGGTGGCAGATCAGACGGAAGAGAACGCACACCAGGAAGATTACAGTTGTACGGTAAAGCCAAGAGCATAGCTCCATTATACAAGCTACTGTGTCACTAAGGACAACATTGCCTAAGAATGGGATCTGTGAAGCACCAGAAGCATACCACCATATTTTGTATGCGCACTCAGCTATGAAACATGGGCCAACAAAGCACGAAACGATCTTCAGTGAACTCTGCACGTAACACAACAAAGTCATGTCCAACATATTACCGTTGTCTTTATCACGATAGACCTATAATGCAGAATATGCTTAGACTTTTCTCATAATGTTGCAGACCTTGGTGCTTCTGCATAATCAATATTAGACTTTTGAGTTGATGGTAAAGCATGATAATGTACAATTATGGAGACCGCCATTCGAACACAGCAGTTGAGTACAGCCTCCTATATTGCCAAATCTCAAATTTAACCAAATTAGCATCTTGATTGAGCCTACCTAGCAAGGAATAGCTAAGACAAAGCAGAGTACTCACATGAAACTTCTTTTTAAACTTAGAGATCCAAAGTACCAATTAGCTACTTGTGAAAGATCAGGGACAGACATGAAAGAATCATGGATTTAAGCTATTTCCACCTACTCGTTCTCCAAGCTTCTCGTGCTTTCTTTTCCCATTCCCCACACCTCCATTTTTGTTTTGACTACATTTTCAACTTGTTGGCTTTCATTTATGACCCAACAAAAAATGCATCTCCTCTGAAATTTATAGATTAATATTATGTAGTGTAACGCAAAAAAAACAAAGCTCCTCCCCATTACACAAGTTTACAACTTTGAGACTCCATGCTTTAATCTTTATCCCACCAACAATTCTGGTAGACATTAATTTTCATTTACCTCTTACTGGTCCGATGCTTTAGCAACACGTTTATCTTTATCCGGTACTGGTTGAAGCATGATGAAGGAAGAAGGCAAAGCACTGGTTTAGTAAAAAGGATCATATTTTAAAATTGAAACTTTGATATCAATATTTTATGATCGATCACTAACTAACCAAAAAGAAAGAAGATGTTCCAATCTAGAAATGGTAAGCTTTATCTGCGGGAACGGAGGAGTAAGAGCTGAAAGGTTGAGGCTAATGGAAATTCCAGCAAAGCCTCAATAAATTAACAACACCCCATTTACAGCTGGCATTCAAGAATATTTGCAGAGGAAAGAAGCAATCTGAAACCATGATCCTAGCAACAAATTATATCAAACCATGATAAACAGGGAGAGGTTGAGTCCGGAAACATACATTGAGGCGATCGGTGTAGCCTTTCCTAACAGTCTCGCTCTCATCGCAGAGCTTGTCAAAGAACAAGAACCTACGAAGGCCATATTTTCTCACAAACCTTGACAGGCAAACAAAAGAAAGGGTCGCAACGCTACTCAAAGAAAGCTGCACCACGGTTTCGTAAGGCCTCTCGTGCTTGCTGTCGCATGAAGAACAAGCCAACACGAAATGGGAAATCGCGGGAACAACCAAAGTGAAGACAAAGAACATGGACCACGAGAGACAAGCCGTCCATACGTTGGATTGGTCGACGCACATCAACCGAAGATATCTCCTGAAACTATGCAACTCGTCGTATGCGTGAGATACGCTACGATTGAATTTGTTCTTGTTTCTGTTTAACAGGGATTTCCTGCTGTTGTATTCGTCGTTGTCTCCCATGAAAATTCTGATAGATTTCAAGATAGATCATGAAATGAGACAACAGGCTCAATTCAATATACAAAGAGAATGCAATGGCTTCTGGGTCGTCGCTGTTTTTGAGGTTGTTTTGGAGGATGGCTTTGGTTTTGCAACGCCTGTGATTAAGATGGATTATTGATTTCATACAACTAATAAAAATCTCAAACATAATCTCCCAATATGTATAAATGATTTTTATAAGGAATAATGATTAACTCTTAAAATTAATTGCTGCTAAATTGAACATACAATGATTAAAAGAAGTTCGTGATTTGCGGGTTTGAAAATGACTATCAAGCAATGTCCAATTACAGACTGCATTGCAGCTTTCAGGGAATTACAACTCTCTCACTCGTATCTTTTTTTACCAATGGACATGAGTTCGACTTCTCAGTTTCTGACATGAAAGAGACGGGTGTTGATTATATTTAATAGATTCCTCAGTTACAATTTTTTTTTCTCTGCATCTCTGATATGATCATTTGATTTCATGAATGCTCGTGCAAAGTACAATCTTTACAGATGTCAAACTTTTACGGAGTCGTAAGACTTTTTTATTAGGAGCTTCTTGGGACGTGAAAAAAGGAGAAATTAGATTGTAAAAACATAGTAATAATGTGAATGGTAAGACCGTAAGATGCGTTCTAACTCATGTAAGGGTAAGGCAAACTATCTGCACGGTTAGCTCAGTTGGTTATTGGGAAAAAAAATGAGTCTAAAATTTTAGGTTCAAATTTTAACAGTAACAGTGTAGGAACTCATTTAATATGGTGACTCTTTGTATTTACTAAATACTGAGCTGCCTTTCTAAAAAGTTAGCTAGAATCAGACTGTTACCTCCTTCACATAATATAGAGTTGAAGTGTGAGAATGTTTAAGGTTGACGTTCCACCTTTTGAGTACAAGGGTAAGGCAAACTAGACCGCTACTTATTAATCAGCCTTACAGCTGGTGATGGGATCCAAAGCATGAGAATGTTAAATCACACCATCATTCAAGCAGCCAGCCAAGGTGGATAATCTCTAAAATTTCTTAAGAACTTAATTTATAATTCTATTTTTCTGTTCTGATTTTTATAATATTTAAAATTAGTTACAAATTAAATTATTATTGGTAATAACTAAATATTAAATATTAACTAAATGAGATGATCTGGGCTAACTGATATGGGAGCAGTGCTATGTGAAATTATAGGAGCATTTGGTATATATGTTTCCTTAATACCGTCGAATTAAAGAGATAATTTATAAACTTCTTCGCAGACCTTATGCCCTACTTAATTATAACATCTTCTCCATGGAAATATCCCATTATTTTTGGTACCCAAAGTCTATTATTATCGTAAATTAGAACTATATGATTCAAAATGTTAGTATAATTTAGAAGAGCCACCATAACAAAGAATATGAGATAAAGCTCTATTCATTAACTCCTACTTTTGGCAATGCCGAAGAAGTCTTTTGGTCTTTTGATGTGTATAAATGTCGTAGGAGATTGATGAGATTAAGGCCAGTTAAGCTAAGACTGATTAGTGGACTTCTCGTTGTCCATAAGCTTTATGATTGAATCTTCAAAACTGCGGCAGACAACGAGATAATTATGCTTTTCTTTAAGCGACTAAATATGAATGGTTTTTGATGTTCAATACGAAGCCAAGCCATTTTCAAGGATGACTTTTGAAAACAGGAAAAAACAGAGGCAAGTATATGCCTTGAGGTCAATAGAGGGAATAATGCTATTTACTGTGTAAAGTACGTACACGGAACTATTTATACTACTTTGTCTAACAAACTATTAATGGAAAGAAAAGATTCTAACTAACTATTGACAGGTGAATTGCTAACGGTGTTGTACTTGGAGAAAAGACAAAAAGAGAATAAGACAAAATAAGTAACAGAAGGAAATAAAACGTTGCAGCTGGGCCATTACTT
>JANTPM010000246.1:47948479-47964071 GCA_025434745.1 Erythroxylum divaricatum
TTCAAGTTCGTTATTTGTACAGCTGTATTTACTTTTTCTAGAATCTGTTCTTTGTTTTTACTGTCTGAAAGCATGTATATAACTGATGTAAATGATTGTTTCATTCTAGTGGAAAAACATTCCAACATTTTCCACAAGAGTATTTACAAGGAGTACTAGTGAGTTCACAGGGAACTCTTGCAAGTGCTTTGAAAACACTCTATTTCTTGTAACTTGTTTCTTTTTCTGTTGATCTTAGTGGAACCACGATACTTGAGACCCTTGGATGTAGATAAAAATTAAGCTATCAAACTAAGTAAATTGCTGTGTGATTTTTTAATCTTCTGCAAACACCACAAATCTGCAAAAGCAAATTCCTCTTCATAAGTATCTTGTATAACAAGATAAGACAACTGAAGGCAAATCCTAACAAGAAGTGAGCCCTTGTACGAAGAATGTGCAAAAACAAAGAATGATCAAGTCACGTTAGGCTAAAACTTTACCTCCTTCGAAGGTGAAAAAAGTTTTCTCCTTAATGAGAATACCAAAGGAGATAATTGAGAAACATTAGAGAAGACGTCTCGGAAACCAAAAGTTTTTCTTTTTTTAACAATCTTTTAATTACTCTAAGACCACCAATATTCTTACATTGGATGAGGGTTAATCAATGATTGTGGAGCTTCCTTCTTACCTAAAAGCCAACATTTTACTCATAATATTTATGCATGGTGTTTCATAAATATGATGGCGTGTAACCTAAATATTGACTGGATTAAGCACTTCAGGAATCAAGCAGATAAAAAGTTTATTAAGATCTTTGAGCAACTTACTATTCCTAAAGAGTTCCACAATTACCTTTGTCATTAAGTAGCTCAATAAGCATCAAGTCTATTGAAAGAAGAAATTATTGAAACCATCAAGTCCCAATGTTTGTCCTTGTTAAGATGAGAAAAGGTTGATTCCATATCTTTTTTAGTGACTGATCTTAATAAGAAGTCCTTTAGTTCCTTGTCAAGTTTTTTAATGTAAAGAAATAAGAGATAAGCCAAAGAGTTATCATTTGTACTGCTTTTGATAATGGATATTCTAAAAGAATCTTGAGCTAATTGCTTAGCTTCACGAGTTATTCGAGGATCTCCCGCGATCTTCTATAACAGAAAGTATTATGTTGTTATCTCTTCTCTATAATATGGAATTGCAAATTAAAAAAGAGAAAAAAAAATATTAGTGTCCCCAGCCTTTATCCAATTAATTCTCGATTTTTGTTTTACAAGTGATGGGAATTCATTACATTGCCTTATCTAGCTTCTTCTTAATAAGCAACTTTTTGTATTTTCTATTATTTAAAGCATATATAGTAATTAATAATATATCTCAAGTCTGTTAATTTAACAAAAGTAATACACCTGATGAAGTCTAAACTACTAAGATCCAGCTTACTGAGACTTTATTAGGATTCCTGACTTGAAATCATAGAATTAAAATCTCTTAAAATACCCCACAATTCCTTATAATCGCAAGATTTGAATAAATTCCTTATAAATCTATGCATATCCCAACGAATCCTTTATCTTCTTCTTTTCATGGTGCCGTAATTTGGAGCTATTATAGTCTTTATGGTGTGGAAAGTTTTGTCATCTCTAAGTATCTAATAATTCGTCTTCCCTCAGGCACAAAACATAAAGCTGTCTCTCCTCTGTTAAAACCTATCAGATGTAGGTCATTGTACATGGATAGACCGCCACTAGTTGTCATATTCCTTGAAGCTTTTGATTTCTTAACATTAAGGGACGTCTGGTTTGAAGATTTAGCATCGAATGAATTAATTAATTATAAAAAAAGTGTTTGTTTTGAGGTTTTCAATTATAAGGGAATAGATTTATTCCATTAAATTTGAGAATCTACTAAACCCACCAAAGGAGTGGGTGTCAAGTTTTCATTCCAATCTAAGTTTTTATCATGTTTATTTTTTTTTCTCTTTTATCCCCAACGTTTGCCCTAAAATCTTCTTTACTTCGTTATCGCCTCTCAATTCTTTACGATCTCCTTACTTCCTTATCCTCATTTAACGCTCGAAAATTACGATAAAATTCCTTGATCGCAATTTTCATTCTCATTGATGAAAATTGTCTGGTTGTTTTTTTACAAACATATAAAGATAGCCCCAATAAACATATGAAGGGCAAATTATGTTCATTTTTATTGAGAGTAAAAATAATATTATATTATTTTTCATTTCGATTAATACAAAAAACCAAACAATATTACTGGTATTAATACAGAAATCCAAATTACAAACCAAACATCATTTTTTTTTATTTTTTATACTCATTCTCATCCCGTTTTATTATTATACTCTTATTTATAACTAACCCCGTGTTCAAACCAAACGCCCCAGGTTTACCTTCTATAATTCTATTCAAACCAAGTTACCCGTACGAAACAAACTATAGGCATGTCGTCAAATTAAAAGCCAAGAAAGAACTCCATCCAATCCATAGATAGGAATAGGACAGGAGCATACATTCCTGACCACAGTATGCGGGCCCACAACACAAATCACGGCACCTATTGTCATTGACCCGGAGATCACATTTTTTTATAACTCAGGGTTTGGGTTTGATCCGATTATTTGAGACTTATGAGTCATCTATTCAGACTCATAGATAGATAAATTCGGGTCTGATCCTAGTCAATATCAGAGATATCTGCATTTTAGGAGAGGTCGTCATCACCAAGGGAATTACAACCCCTCAAAGAGAAGCTGCTCCTCCCAAAGTTCAAACCTACAACCTTCTCACAATCCTCTCCCCCTTTCCACCGCTAGGCTACCCCGTGAGGGCCGGAGACCACATTTTAATTTGACGGCAAATAGGAGGGGTTGACCAATAAGGTCGTGCCATCTTTTTGACACCTAGTTGTTTTCAACATGATCAGCACTGTGGTTGTGGTCGTGATTTTAATCGACCGTGTTAGAAAAGAGGCAACCATCGTATGGGCTATATTTTAGTTTAATGGCTGTGTCGTGTAGGCTTTTTGAATTTAAAAGTTTAAAAATCTTTGTAGGAGACTTGCTCTTCTATTATAGGCTCAAATAAGCCACGTCCTATATCCTATGGAGACTTGCTTTTCAGGCCCGGGCTTGATAAAAGACCACCCCCAGTTCTGACTTCTGAGCCCTGCATCTTCTCTTTTTATTTCGAGGAAACGACTTGAGATTGCAATAGAAGATAGACCTAATGTATACGAAAAAGGATTTGAGTTAACGTAGCTTGTATATAATTATTTCTCTGTGAAAAACAAAAAACTATGAATTTCAATTTAAACCAAGTAGAGAAGTTAATATCCAAATATATATATTCAAACCTTCATTTTTGTAAAATCATTTTTTTAGCCCCATAAATAATTTTAATTTGGTGATGTCTACTAATTTACATATTTGTTTGAAAGTTCCTCTTGAGTAGGAAAGATATTACGGTGAGAATAAGATTGGGCAAAAAGGAAAGAAAACGCAATAAACAAGAGGTGGAAAAAGGACCAAGGTCATGTCACCCAGCTATTCAGTCACCATTTTTAAAACATAACCATATGTATAAATACAAATGTGGAATAATAGCTAATCATAACAATCTCAACTACAACACCCATTATATATACCTAATATATAAAGAATACATGCAAGGGAATGATAATGAAAATCTCTGAGTCGACTAGCTGTAAGGCCTAATAAGCTAACAATCATCTCCAGCCGAAATGCAATATCAATATCCTGTTGGGAATGTGCAACTTCCAAATCCTGCAAGAGAAGGGAATTTCAGGGCATCTTTTAGCCAAAAAAAAAAAAAAAAAGAGTAAAAAATGTAAACTCAAAATTGGTGCTATTTTCTAGTATGTGAAAACAATAAACGAATAGATTTTAAGGGATCATCATCAACTATTGACGCTAGCGGCCGACATTTGACTAGAATACACGATTGTTTTTGGACATAAACATAATAGACTCAAGTGCATGAACCTATAGATTTAAAGAGAGAGATCATACTGCACCAATGTAGCTCCAGAGTTTTGTAAAATACGTCATTGAGATGACAACCAGTGGTTAGTGACCTAAATCTTGCCCTCGTCAAAAGTAATTAGAAGATGGGAAAGAAACAAAAGTCTTATCCGTTTTGTTGAAATAACGTGTGTCATAATTTCACACCTAAATTCTGGTAGTCCTATTGGACGCTTTTCCTTTTTCCTACCATGGTTCCACCACGCCAACTAAAGTACATATCTTATTAGCCTTCGGTCTCAAGCCAAAACCATAATCACACATGTCTATAATCTAACAATTTCAACTCGAATGACCTGTAATCTAAGATTTTAAGTTACGAATTAAAAGTAATTGAATTGAGTACTTACGAGGAGCTTGAGTGGCCACATATGCAGCACCACCAAAATCACAAGTACCAGCACCACGAGCCTTCAATTGATAATAACTATTGAAGGCATAGGACGCATGAGCCTCAAGTGTATTGGGTTCGTAACACGTGGCACCAGGCTGAATCGGACCGCATTTAGCCCCTCCCTCTCCACAAGCGTAATCAAGCCCATTTTGAAGCTTCTTTTGTGATGCATTCCCATTGGCCACACACCACGTCTGCCCCGTCGTCGCCGCACCGGACACGTCTCCGGTCACCGGAACCTGAGTCTTGCTCCCATTGGCCGGCTTTGACTGCGTACTTTTAAGCTGATCCAATGTGAATGGTACATCATAAACCTTAGCTTCATTAGGGTAGAACAGTCCGTAGTTCCTCTCCGAAGTTGGTCCCGATTTCTCATTCTCATTAAACAGGGCAAACAAGTATACGTTAAGTGGGACCTGAGGTCTTAATGGAGTCCCACTTCCTGTCAGCACCCTCTTGACTAGATTACCGTTGTACGAAGCGGCGTTGGCTTCACCTGCACCAACTTCCGTCGCATCACCAGCAGACGGCCACCCAGTCTCCGTCACAACAATCTTTACGTCGTTGTATTTGATGGCCGACATGGCGGAATAAACGGCGTCGAGTTGAGCCTCCAAGAGGCTGTTGTACTTCAACCCATTACCAGAGTCCACTACACCTGAGTTCTCCTTAAACAAAGCGTAGTCCAAAGAGACTTTATCGGCGTTCGCAGAGTATGCAAAAAATGGGTATGCATTCACCATAAGATATGAACCTGTTTGTCGGAAAAAATTCAACATAGGTTTGATCACTGGTTCGATTAAAGCACTCTTGAATGACCCGGAAGATGGTGGATACGATGCTTGTAGCGCGCTAAGAGCGACAGGAGACGAGATTTTAATCCCTGAAAGATTAAATTTTTGAAGGGAGTTGTAGACATTTTTCATGGCGGGTACGAGGAAGTCAGTCGTGTTGTTGGGGTCGACAAACACTTCGTTGCCGACAGCAATGGCTTCAATTTGTGTGGAGGGGTAGTAGCTTGAGATGTTGGCCTTGACCCAGTTGTCGGAAAAAGTCTGATCACCGGCAGCGGAGGATAATAGCTCATTGGGCAGCGCTACGACTACGTTTATATCTGAGTTGGCTAGTGCAGTTAAGACCGTCGAGTCTGTGTCGTAGAGCTTGACTCTGTTAATACCTTGAGATTTCAGAAGCTGTACGACGTTGGTCGGGGTTGGGAGGTTGTTGGCTACTCTGCCATAGTTCACGCCTATCGTGCCCACTGCCTCTGCTTGCACAAAACAAAAAGGAATGAAAATGGATGAAGACAGTAAGTAACCACAAAATAGGCAAAAGTTTGAATCTTTGAACCGAAGACACTGTTATAAGAACAAAGCAGGTACCTGAAAGATCAAATAAGGTGAGAAGAAGAAACAAGAGTGAGAGTGTGTGAGAGAGAGTAGCCATGTTCGTGCTCTGTTTCACTGAAAAACCGAGCACGGCTTCGTGATAGGTGAAGAGGTTAGGGAGGTGGTGATAATAACAAGGTTTTATAAGCAAATAATCACCGTGGATTATTGATTTATAATGGAGCCCACCAGGTTAAATAGTCAGCCTGGGAAACCGCCTATTCCCACTTCCCTCCAACCAAAAGACCGTTTCTGTACTGTTTCAGTTTGTGCTTGACAGGTTTTGATCAGTGTTGTTTCTATCAATTGCCATCACAGCCGTTGGTGTCAGATCAAAGCCCAACGTCTTGAAGCCATCAAATTTGTAGGCCGACACAGTACGAAGAAGTTGGCCTAGGTTGATGCCTGATAAATAGTTAGTGGGCATAACGGATCTTTTAAGGTCATTGTAATTTTCTTTTCTTCAGTTCCTATTCTTTTTATTTACCATAAAAAGGTAAAGCCGTGTTGATACTTGATAATGATTTGATTCATATATACGATCATGGCATAGGAGTTTACGTCCGAGTGTCTTGTTTTTACTAAAATATGAACGTTGCATATAGCCAGCTGTCCTTTTTATTTCTTTGCAGTTGTCATAATGTCTGGAAATACCATTAATTTATAAGCAAGAAAACCTGAATTTCGGATCAACTTCTCACGTAAACATATGATCGGCGTTGAGTTGTGTTGATCTTTGATATAAAAAAAACAACTAATTAAAGAATTAATTGATACCTTAATCTTATGTTTGGGATTACTAGAATCTAGTAGTGATTAATTAGCGAAACCACCAGGATCCGAGACCAAGAGGGGCCGGCAGAGTTAGTAGAGGCCGAAGTGGAACTGCCATTTTACAATCACTAGCCATGATTGGGTTCATATTGGAACCCTTAACCCCCAAGAAATACTGCTCGTCTGTTTATGGACGGAGCAGTTGAACCCATCATCCCTAATTGTTTTTACATCGGTTCTGAAGACTTTGTTACTGAAGTTGCCTCCACATTTGACATTCGTCATCTCCGCGTGACTTCTCTTGTCAATACCTTGGTTAGCTGCTGGTAACTAAAGAGAAATTAAGGTAGATTAATTAAAGTCGTCTTTGTCGGGGTTGTTGATGTTTTTCTTTTCCTTATCATCATGACCAGGAAATCTCGTGGTTAATTTTATCGAGACTCTATAAAATCCAACCAAGAACGTTCTCTATAAAAGACAGGACAACACAGTAAGTTGCTTGCTTCAGGTGCTGGCGTGACAAACACTCCATAGCATGGTTTTCAACTAATGATTCCAACTTCTTTGCTTATTTTATGGGTGTTGTATACCTAACATATATATAAACTAGCAACCTTAGAAGTTCCTTACTGATGTTTTTAATCTAATAAGGAGAGAAGGCAAATCAGCCCACCTTTTTTACTTACTCTTAGAAAGACTTGCACACGGTTTGAAATAATCAAGGAATGATGTTTGTAGTTGTAGCTATCGCATGGCCTCCATTGTAAATTCCTAGTAATTACTGTAGTTATTAGACAGCTTTAACTTGGCATATATATGAAAGGAGAAAAGAAGAAAATGTATCTAAGTTGAAAGCTAGCTAGTAAGCAATTAATCAAACGGGAGATGACATACCCACTCCGTTGCTATCCCTAGTCACCGGCATACTATATAAGAGATGAGGACCAATTTCGTGGTGTAGACGTTGAAAGGTTGGTTAACTTTAGATAGGAAAGAAAGATGGGAATGCATTAATTAAAATGTCAAGCAGGGATGTCCAAATCCATATTGACTTGGTTTTCTTTCTTCAACGGCAATTGCACCTCCGACCTTATCCCATTACTTTCTCATAGTCTTCACGATAATAATTTTTATTTTTATTTTTTTTAAATAAAGAGAGAAAGAGACTTATTAAGAAACATTATGTGCTGATTAGTTGGTAGGTTAGGCCAAGGAAAAGCTGCTTAGAGTATTTGCTTGGAGCCTTCCCAGGTTAGGGAAGACCTTTTGAATTACGATTAGTGATGTATGGCATTTCATGTATACGTGAATTTAATATGAGTGAGTTCGGCAGAGTTTTGGTCACCGAAAAGGGAGTGGGGAGTTAAGATTGGTAATGGAGTCGGCAGTTACTCGACGTGTAGGAATTTGTTATTTGTACACTACACGAGAAGTTGCCCAAATGAAATCACTCACGTCCCGAAGTTGCCTCAAGCAAACTTTTTAATTTATTAGAATGTCAGACAGATGCATTTAAATTTCTTAACTAGAACTTTTGCTAAATTAATTATCTTAAATTTTCTAAAAAGATATATTATTTAAATCTTATTTTTTAGCACTAGTTCAGATTTATTTAATCAACACGCTTTAAATTTGTATGATATGGTAAGTATATATTAATTGAAATAAGAGATTTTTTAATGTTAATAACATTTGAAAAAATATTTATATAGGTCTCCAAGTTTGACAAAAAAAGTGTTAATTTATCCTTTAATTTTAAATATCAACTTTTTATTATACTACAAAAAGTAACATAATAACAATATTAACTAAAATTGTTATGTCAAAATTTACATGCAAAATTACAATAATATAATAATGGTTACGTGATATACTTCTATCTTTAGTCTTTAAAAGTATTAACCGTGATGTAATCATAATTAATTGAAAAATTATTAAATTTTGAGCTATTGATTAAATATAAAATATTAATAAATATACATATTTATTAAATGTAATTGTAAAAATTAAAATCATATTAGTAACACAAATAAATAATCATGTTAGATTGTTCAATTTAATTTATAGTATTTAAAAATTTCAAATGAAATAAATATTAATTTTTTAGTTTTTTTGTATTTGCAATTTTTTAATAAGATAAATAATTAATTATATATTTACTCTGATTCATGGTATTTTAAAATTTTATCCTAAATAACATTATTAAATTAGTTGTAAGTTTATTTGATAAAAAAAGTTTAAGGAAAATTTAGGGTTTAAAATTTTTATTGTAATTTCTTATTTCTAAATGTCCTTTTTTATTAAATACTCTAACTAATTTATTATTTTATACGGAAAAATCACTATTAAATAGTTTTAAAAGTTGCCTTTCTAACAAAAATATAGATGAGTTATTTTAAAAGAAAATTCCCTTTTGAGTTTATTGCTAAGGCATTTCTATAGAAAATTTATACATAATTATATTTGAATTACTTTAAAACTTACATAATAAAGGAAAATGCTTGTTTAGATTATATGATTTTCGTTATTCTGTCACATAGTTACCTATCCATTACTGAAAGTCTGGCTCGTGACTTACTGGGAGGGCATGCTCAAAAGTTTCACGTTAAAAAGACGCAATGGAGGATGCATCAGGCTTAGGCTTAGGTCCATTTCTCTGTATGTTGCAAAGAGCTTATTCAGGTATGGATTTGGTCACACTGTATCTGCTTAATAAGGTGGCCGGAGCCTGGAAGTCCAAATGACCTGGGCCGAGGTAATAGGTAGGTCTATAATCAGTGCAATAGCACTGAAAACAACATTCAAATTCAACACACCTCTTTACTGTTATAAACTAGCTTATCACAGCCATAGCCCATAGCCCTCCCAATTCAAATTTTCTGTCTAATTATATCCCATTTTAATCTCATTTTATTTCAAAATGACATTAGTATATGTCTGCTTCAAAATGAAATAATTGTTAAAAATTAAGCACTTGTAAATTACTCTTTATATTTTAAAATGACATTAATAAAATTCTTAATATGAAGTGATTAGTGAAATTTAAAATACTAAGCTAAAAAATTTAATGGTAAATAAATACTAACTTTAAGTTTAAAGCACTCAAAATATACTATTCATTTATACTTTACAAGTTTTGAAAGCAACATCTCTGATAATTAGGGATGAGATTGCGTATTATTAGACCTCTTCAGGTTTTATATCTCAGCGAAACTTTTACTTGGTATTGTTATTGTTGTTGTTGTTACTAAGTCTTTTTATGATTACAAGGTACTTAAACTAATTGAGGGTTACAAAATACAAATATATTTTTAATTTTATTTACTACTTTAAATTAGTTAAAAATATTTGATAACTCTGGAAACTCCAAAAACAATCATTTCTATTAGTTTTAATAGAATTAGTTTAATATAAATTATTATTAAAATATATTTGGAGCAATTATATAAAATTTTATCATATGTTTAACAATCAATAAGATATAATATCTATTAAGGGGTCGCTTGGTTTATAAAAAATAATAAAAATAAAAATGAGAATGAATATAGTAAAGAATGATAATAGATATAATCATTATAATTATAATTGTCGGTTAAGACGAAAGAATAATTATTATTATCATTGATTGTTAAAAATATTGAAACATAAATTAAAAATTAAAAAAATTATTACTGTTGATAGAAATCAAAATCATTCATCTCATATATGAAGAATATGAATTATTACTTAAAACTTGGATATAAAAAATTTATTCAATCAATCATAATAAATAATCAATTATTACTTATTCTTATACGTTCTAATCAAGCACCTCCTAAAACTTAAATAACTCGACACTAATTCATCAAAAGATCTTTACTTTAAATATCTAAAAAAAACCATAAAGTACTTTTTCAAAGATCAAACTATTTTAAAAGTTGAATAAAAGTAGGTGAAATTACTTTTTTTTTTTAACCCACCAATTAGCATAGCTTGAATAAACCAGTTTGCCACCCGTGAACTTCTTCTGTCGGAAGCGAGAAGAGGAAAGCTGCTACTCCAATTTCTGCAAATTCATACTGCATAAATCAATTATTTGACAGGACTCTACAACCTGGATTCTCTGAAGTTACTTATAACTAAACCCACCTTGCCAGAAACCGATACAGCACAATCTCTGACGTGCCCATGAGCGCATGTGTCAGAGAATCGCTTAGCCACTGCCTAACATTGGCAATGTTCTGCTACAGACCAATATCATGGTGCGCATGGCTATGCTTACCCCATTCCATTAACATTGTCGACAAATAATTGATATTTGTCTGATTCTACCTTTGCCACAAAGAGTTACCTTTCCCATCTCTTAATTTTCATTTTATACATACTCCACTTACTCCCGCCTGGCGCCGGGCATCTGATTTATGTTTTTTGTCTACTCTTCAATATTATAGAATCGAGTTATGAAGAATCATCTTTTTTCTGCAACTCCCTTCAAACTGATTTTCGAAATAAGTCCACTGCTACCTCTGCATTTGCAAAACTTCCAGTCTATAACAATATTCAAACATAGAATTTCACAAGCTTTTTAGTGATGTAAGTAAGAAGCATTAGACTATATTTGGTTGGACATAATATTTTTAATGGAATGAAATAATTTACGATGAAATTGAATGTAAATGAAAATAATATTAGAAAATCGTTATTTGGGAGGGATCGAATGTTTATAATGTAATATAGTAAAATGTTATTTGAAAGAAGTGTTTATAATATAATATAGTAAAAAGTTATTTATTATTTTACATTCCATCCTAAACTTCCTAAATCAGAGATTTTTCCATTTTTACTGTTTAAGATGAAATGTGATGTAATATGAAATTATCATCTTCCATCTCATTCAATTTCATTATGTTAAAAACCTTTCTCTCAAACATGAAATAATATTATATTACATTTCATTTCATTTCATTAATAAACCCTCAATCAAATATAGTCTTAATTTTGTTAGAACATATGCCTATAATAGTAAAGTTTGACCATTTAGCAATTTAAGTAAAATATATTTTTAATTTTATTTAAACTTTATTTGAATTAAAAATAATTTTAATTAAATATTGATTTGGACCAAGTAATATCCAATATCTCATACTAATCGTTATTTATTAAATATCTCATATTTAATTCTAAATGTTTTTAAACTTTTCAATCAAGTCTAACTTGATTAAATTATCTTTTTTCTCTTATTAATCATTCTTTGTTTATAACTCGTTAAGTTTTCAAATATGCGAACAACTTAATATAAATTATAACTCTTTTAGGATTAGATAAATGAAACTACTTTAATTTATATTTATTTTTAATTAAATAATTTATATCGACATATTAAAATTAACGTACATCAACGCATTATGATCACTTAAATATTATGAATATTAAAATAATTTTAACTAATCTTTTTGTGTATAACTTTTACATATAATTCAATAATTTCATCATAAATATTTTGATTAGATATAGAACATAAAATTAATATTTACTTTATTTCAATTTAATCATATTAACTCCTCTCGAATTGATATCTGAAATAGGTTCATTATTACCATTGTAGTTGCATAAGTGTCCAGCCTCTAATAATGAACTGATTTGAGAATTCTATAAGTACTATAGAGAGGGGCAAGTAAAAAAACTTAGTTTATTTAGAGCCTACGTCTATTTATAAAATGAATTGAACCTTTTTAATAATTTAATTTAAATATAATTATAATTATAATTTGAATTAAACATTAATTATAATTATAATTATAAATAATTTTAATTAAATATAAATTAGATCTAAATAAAATTCAATTGATTGAATATCTTATTTTTAATCCTAATAGCTTTCAAACTTTATATTCAAGTCCAACTTAATAAGTTATCTTTTTTCTCTCATCAACCATTATTTTGTGTGTAGTTTATTAATTTTCCGAATGTGTTGACAACATATATAGATTATAAATATAAATTGTATTTAGGATTAGATAAATTAATCTACTTTTGTTTATCTTTAATGCTTTAATTAAATAATTTATATCCATAGATCAAGATTGACATCTAAGAATATATCATGATTACCTAAATATTAGAAATGTCAATTTAGTTTTAACTAATCGTTTTGTGTATGATTTTTTCAAATAATTCAATTCTTTTATCCTATAATATTTCAATTAGACATGGAGTCTATAGTTAGTGTCAACTATAGTTGAGTCTAATCGTATTAGTTATTTATTATTAGTAATTGATTTTATTAATGATATTTGAAGATTATTTTTAAAGTATCATTCTACCTTGGCTAAAGGTCTCAAATCAATCTAATCGAGAATAATAAATATTCTCTCTAATCATTTTAGGATAATGAATATAATTCATGTTATATCCAATGACTATTAATTGAGCTACCCTTGACTAAGATAGGTCATTAGTAATATCCAAATATAACAATCTTTATATGAAATATTTTAGAGATCTAAAGTCAAATGATCACTTTTAAAATCATTGCAGCAAAAATTTCTATAGACATGCAAATAATATTCTAAAAGATTTCTTTATCAAGTTAGTTAACTGGAATTATTCTCTAAAAAAGACACTTTTATGTTTGTTTAAGTTTCTCGGTACGTTTGTTTAAATTTCTCTATACTTTAGTTTTCGTGATTGATAACTTCTTTTATAAGAAGGAAATACAACATATGTTACTGTTTTCATCCTATTAATATCTAGTCTTAACAGAGTAACCACTAGAAATAATCTAAGGGTAATTCTTAAATGAATGGGTTAATATTTTAAAAAAATTAAAATTTACTAAAATTTTTAATTATAGTCTGAACTTTAAAAAGTGACAATAAATACTTGAATTTTAAATTTTTCATAAAAACAATATGTCATTAGACTCTCTATTAATGGAGCTAATGTGGCTTGCCTTGTAAGATTTTATAATTTTCATGTTGGGTGCAAGTAAAATAAATTTTCTACATCAAATGTCAATTTAATTAATATTAAAATGATTAAGTTGAAAAAAAAACACTAATATAACCTATTTTACTTTGTTTTGCAATTTACATAAGCCATAGTGTATGCCTTCTCTCACCAAATCTATACAAATTACTTATAATCACACTATGACGGTTACATACATAATTCTAACTCTTGTCAATTGTATATTATAGTGGAGGGTCAATGCTACCCAATTTCTAGTCCAGGCTAAAAGGTTCGGTGGATTATTGCTCATCCTTGGTGGATTCATATTCATTCTTAGCCTGGTAAATTGAAGAGAGGTCACACTCACAATCTTATCTATGTCTACTTGACAAATGAGGATGAAGTACTAAGTTTAAGAAGCTTCCTGATCCAATTGTGGAAGGAGTTGCTGGAAAAGCAAGTGCCAGGCATTTCTTTCATCATCTCCTTAATTGGTTCCAAGTAGACAAATATATGTGGTTTAATAAACCAACATATACTTACAGAGACTTCATTTCATGTGCCAATTATATGGGATTGGAATTTTGAGAGAAATTTAGCTTAATTCGTTTAAGATTGTTAAAACATAATGTAGAAATAAACAGTAAAAAAGGAACGACGAAGGCTTTCTGTATGTTCCCATGTTATGTACATCTATCTATCTATACACTTCAGGAAACTCCAACTAAAGAAACAAAATTAACTAAATAATTATACATTATTAATGTACATAAGTTTAGGAGAAAAGTAAGGCTAAATTTATATAGATGTTTGACTTCCAAATATAATGTTAATATCCCCCCTCAATCTTAAGGTGGTAGTGAAGACAATAACTTGAGTTTGTAGAGAAGATTTTGTAAACATCAAGGCGGATGTGATTTGATAAAAAGATCAGAAATTTGTGATTAAGATGAGATTGAAACAAGTTATATAGTTCTTAGAAGCATATGATGATGCACAAGATGACAGATCTTGATGTTAGTTTGTTCATGAACGACTTCATTATGAACAATTTGTATAGCACTATGATTATAAAAAAAGAGAGGAATTGTTGAAGAGAAGGAGACACCTATGTCTTAAAGTAACCATCGTAACCATAAAAGTTCAAAAGTAGTGTCAGGTAAGGCTTGTTATTCTACTTCAATGCTTAAGTGAGAGATAATTGTTTGCTTCTTGCTGCGCCAAAAAATAAGAGATGTGCCAAGAAGAAATATTATCTAGTAGTAGATTGACGATCAGTTAGATCTCTAACCCAATCAAGTAAGTCCAATGAGGATTAATGACTAAAGTGAAGTCCATAAAATATGGTTCCTCAAATGTTCTGAATTATAAGAAAATAATAGAAAAGTGGGTGAGGTTTAGACATGAATTGATTAACAACATGAACAACATAAGCAATACCTGGATGAGTAACAATAATGTATATAAAACTACCAACTAGTTGTCGATAAAGTGTAACATAACTTAGAGGAGCTCTAACGGTGGTCGAGATATGATCATTAGAATCAAGTGAAGTGCTAGTAATTTTAGTGTCTATAAGGCTAGCATGAGAGATAAGATCAATACCATACTTGGCTTGAGATAAGAAGTAGCTTGAATCATCAAAAGAGACTTCAAGACCTTAAAAAATAACTCAGGGGAACTAAATCTTTCATTTCAAATTGTTAATGAAGACGAGATTTAAGGTAAGCGATTCACTAAGTGTCATTATCAGTCATTATCATGTCATCAACATATAGAAAGAGAAGAGTACACCTTGATCTGCTTTACAGATTAAAAAAAACATGATCATGAGAGGTGGACATAAAGCCAAGACGGTTGATGGTGGAACTGAATTTTACAATGCATGCTCGAGGAGCTTTCTTAATACCATAAAAAGCTTTACTGTAACATCCCGTTACTGTTAGCAAGGCCATTTTGGTAATTATGAGCCATACTGATAGGTTTCACTGTATTCATTGACTGAGCATGACACTGGCCTCTAATTATAGAGGAACAGGCTTATTGCATATGCATTTATTCATAGGTACGTGC
>JANTPM010000246.1:48078549-48093456 GCA_025434745.1 Erythroxylum divaricatum
TGGGTATGGGGGGTGCCAAAAAATCCCCGACAGGAATGGGGGCGTATTCATGGGGCGGGTACGGGGGATGGCATACCCGCCCCATACCCGCCCCGTTGTCATCCCTATGTATTTCACAGTTTAAAGAAGTTTAATAATATACAATTTTACGAGATGATGTTTATATATACCCTTAATTAATAAAGATGATGTTTTTAAATAACCCTAATGAAAAGAAAGAAAGAAAAAGCTAATAATAATAATAATAATAGTAATAGTAGTAATAAGAGTAAAATGTGGCATAGTGTATTTTAAAAAAGATAAATAAGTAGAAAATAAAATTAAATTATTTTTTAGACGGCATTAATATTTCCTTTAGATTTTAGGTCCGAGTGTTATGAACCAATCAGAATATAGATTTTCGTCATTAGATAAGTGGATTTAACTCTGTCGAATATTGTAAACTACTTGCCTAATTCAAGTTCGAAGTTCAAGTAACTAAAAACTGCGACTAACACATGTTTAAGTTCCAAATTGATGAAGAATTTGTTAATAAGAATTTTAAACTTCAAACGGCTCCAAGGAAATCCTCCAAAGTTTTCGCCATTTAAGCAACAATTCAAAACTATAACTATAGCTTGAGGAATTACTGTGCTGTTCGAAATAGTGGTGGTCTTAAATGAAATGAGCATTTTATTACAGAAACATAGCCTTCAAGAAGTACCTTGACCAGCTAGAAACGTGAACACAAAGGATACTTAATACGATATAATCCCATATAGGACACACACACATAACGATACCACCAAGATATCAGGTGCTTTAGGATAGTTACTAATGCCACATGGCTTAAAGTACTGCTCCAAGCATAGAACACAATTTATTGTTCATCAGAGCTAAATAGCTAATTCTTACTGCTGAACTAGGCACTCCTGAACCCCAGTTACCATGGCATCGCGAGGGTCTCTGTTTATAGCATTCGCTTCTTTCATAGGTTGGGTTTTGACAGCTGCCTCGAGAAAATTCTCACAATCACCTCCACTGCCAGTATAGTCATATGCAATTGCTTCAAAGATGAGAGCATTCACTTCTCTAAATCGTTCTTCGGAGAGAGAGACCTCTGCAAGGAGCCTCCAGGCCTTCTCCTCAGATGCCTCCTCGTAATCCTTTTTCCTCTTTAACACCATATGACCACTAATTTCCCACACCGCAGGGTTCACTTGAGTATCAAGAAGCTCAGGATTGACTTCCCCAAGAGCTTGTTTCTCGGCATAACACTGTTTATCGGCAAAATGGAAAGTCCAGGTTAAGATTATGCAACTAGCACCAAACCTTAATCAGAAGGTCATTCAAGTCAGGCTTCACACCATTACCTGTGGGAAGAGAAAGATACGCTTGCCACAATCTGAGATGAGCACATTGTAAGGTATGTTGTTATTTTGAAGGCAAATGCAAGCATCGGAGACAGTGTTCGACAAGTCTTGGAGAGTGTTGCCACCCTCGAATGTAAGGCCTCTGACAGGATAATTAACAAGCTCAGATATTTTCACTCCATCATCCAAGGTAGCTACCTTCTTAACGGGTGCTCTCTCAACGGGAAATGGCACGGCCAAGTAGTAAGCCTGATCCACGAAAATTAGTAATTCTACCATTAGCAACTTGCAAAAGATTCCATCTGCCAATCCAGACCATGAAGTTTGTATCTAAATAACAATTGGAAAATACCTGGAAATGAAGGTGGTTTATTGTAGCAAATGCTCCTAAGCTGTTGTAGCCCAATCGGAAAAATGTGTTTCTAGCCTCAGCTGCCATGTAAAGAGCAAGTAGGAAGCTCTCACGGTCAATCCTCTGAGGCAAGCACTCGAAAAAGGAAGGGATCAACAACACATGCCCATATTCAATTGGGCTAACCTATGACAGTGGAACAAGAAAATAATCAATACCTTACTGAAGCAGCTCTCTCAATTGACAAGATGTAAACAATCAGTACAAGGGCCAAGAACTTACATTGATGGCAACCATGCTTGATGAATTTTTATTGTCAATAGGGGCACTAGGGAAGAACTGAACTTCACCATCCTCGCTGGCTTCAAATTGGAAGAGAACCTCTTCTTGGCCAACCTTAGTGAAGTTAAATTTGTTATCGTCAAATGCTTGGAGGACCTTGTCGACACGGAACTCAGTTGGTCTCTTCTTTAAGTGACGGCCTTCATTCAGTTGAGCGATGAAACCGAATTGGCCCGGAATCACCTAACCAACATAAGCAAGAGTTTGGCAACAAAGCCCGAATATAACAATTGATTAATTACATGTTGTACAATGTTGACTTCAAATTCAAAAACTAGCCACCAACCAAACTAAACAGACATACCTTAGTTTCACAAGCAGTGACGTCATACCGGAAGAGTCCCCTTCGCATGCGATCTTCCCACTGAAAACATGAAAAGGAAAGAGAAATAAGCCTCTAGACCGATCATCACACCATATAACAGAAATCAAAACTAACATGGAATTCGGTTCCACGTTCTTCACTTGCTTAAATCACTGACATCACCTGTCCAAGAAGAAGATAATCAAGGAATTGAATCGGAGCCTCCCCAGCATCGTGTTCGATCGCCTCCTGATTAATCTTGTCAACCCTCTTAAACGCATACAGGGGGAGCTTAGCACCTATCCAAGCGAACACACGAAAACAAGAGAATAAGAATAAATCACTCATCCAAACAAAATTTACTCTTTCAATTATGCATTCACCATCTAACACAAACAATTAACCAAGCACCTCGAATGCAACAGCTCTGAAGGCAATTCCTACCGCAACCACCGACCCGTTGGGTAAGATCTTCAACCTCTTCGTTCTGGTAATTGGAGACAATCGTCGGAACCCTCTTAATCCTCAACATCATCTCCATATAGTTGCTATTGCTGTTCACTATAATACTTATTCTTAATACAAATAAAGTCTTCTACCTAAACAACGAGAAGAGAAGAGCCACCGCCGGCAAGGAAGAGGAGATCGGAAGGGCTGCCTCCTTCTGAAGGCAAAGCGCCACGACCACCGTGCGGCGAAGGTTTGGTCGCAATCACACAAGATCTGCGTCGTACACCTCGGACATGAATTCGAGGCCGAGTTAACCCGTATATAGCCGTGATGTCCACAACTTGTTTAACTCCTGGGTTTTACCCCCTTTCACCAAAAAGACGACTTTCGCAAAGTTCAAATTGAAAAAGAAGTACCCAGATCGTAAAGAGCAGGAAGAAAGAGGAAGGGCAGCGAGTTATGGAGATTTCAGGTTGATTTGGAAAGCAAAAGGCAGGTAGGAATGTTAAGACATGTAGGATATGGAAAATGGGAAGGTGACTTTTATATATATGCCTGGGCAGAGAAAGAGAGAGTGAAGAAGAAGAAAGAAATTTGGTGGCTGTGGCTATGGCTATGGTTTTGCTGGTTGTTTCTTACGATTACGCTGTGTGGTGGCCGGAAAGGGACCACGCAGGCGTACGGATCCGCAACGCACCAGGACCACAATCTCTCTTTCCGCCTCTCCTAGTCAATCGCTTTCTTTCTTTGTTTCCATGGTGGAAATTTTTTATATCAACTTTGGATTTACTCCTGGTAACTTGGAATGTGCCAACTCCTTTAATTTAACCAATTGAAGCTTCTTCGTTGCAATGTTCTCGGTAAAGTGTTCAACTATTGGACTTCTTATTTTATAAAATAACAATTTCATAATATTATAATGAATACAAACGGAGATTAATTCTAAGATAAATATTTATATTTTGTAGAGAAAGGTGAAATAATTAAATATAGTTAAATTTAAAGTGCTTTTAAATTGCTGTGAATAATAATTTAAATCTTAATATACCAAAAAAATTTAATCAAATATTAAGTAAATTAATTATTTAAATACAAAATTTTAATTTTAAATAACAAATATCAAACCAAAAACTAAAAACTCTTATATTTCATATATTTAAGAGCATAAATGTTTGATTTAAATTTCTTATCAACTTCTAATGATAAAAAGATAAAATAGTATCAATTATCTTTTCACAATATATAACAAATAAAATATAAAATTACTAATAATCATCTACTATTAAATATGAATTAAAGAAAAATATAACAATAATTTAAAATTTTCTTATTTATATGAAAACACAAAAAACATATTTTTAAAATATAAAGATGCAAATGATATTCATAGATATAATAAAATAAATTCAAAAACACTAAAAAACTATTGTCTATTATTATTGATAAAATATATAATTTTAGTAAACATTTGAAAAGGTTTTTAAAATTTTATTATAAATTTAAAAGATATGTTCTAATATTACAATAAAAATTTAATATTTATAATTTTAAAATTAAAATTAAAATTTTTACTATTCAATAATAATCTTATAATAATTACATATGTTTAATAAATATGATATTTTGCTTTGTTTTTATTATTTTTATTTCCTAATCTTCTTGTTAAAAAAAGATCTATGAATCAATAAGAAAATAAATTTCTTATTTATGAAATTTTTATATTATCCTTTAAACGTTTTATAACAATAAAATCATAATTACTTTTGAATGTATTCATCAACTACAAATATTTAAGGGTGGATAAATATTTTAACAAAAAATTTAAATACAAACTCATATCTTCTTAACTAAACACAATACTGGAAAATATAATGTATCTATTATTTATAAATCATAATTAAAATAAAAATATTTCAATAATTTGTACAGAGAAAATTATATAAATGATGTTTAACGTAGGTAAAATTTAAAATAATTAAAAATTTACAAAAAGTTAATTACTTTTAATATTTGCAAGTTAGATCTTGATTTCAAAAATAAAATTTCTTATCTTAATTGTAAACGTTTTTAAAAAATAAATATTATCTTTAAGATGTAAACATCATCTTCAACCTTTCACTGACACGTGGTGGCAAGAATTGAATATCCAAAGTGATAAGTTTTGTGCAGGAAGTGTTTGTTTACGATAAACTGCATAATGGTCCAAAATTCTGACCCACAACTTGTCCCATCTGCCCATATATATATTTTGCAAGTTGCTTTTTACAAGTTGCCTATTGGGCTTTTAAGGGGTGTGGCTCGATGGTTAAAAGTAGGGCTTGATTTTAGTTAAGTCTTAGGTTCGATTCTATGCTAGCTCTTCTTGTAAGAGTTTAAGGTAGCCGAAATTTTACCTGCAGATAAAAAACTAGTTAAACCCTTAATAACAAGGTATACCTGCTTGACTCGTCTGTAAGTTGGTGTGCTAATTAGACTCTAAAAAAAGTATATCTGTTTGATCCATCTACAAAATTTTCTCTAATTAAAAAAAAAATTGCCTATTGGAATAATGGTACGGTCTACACGAGGAACGTTCACGGTCATGCTTTTATGCTTACGCACTTGTATTTTGTGGGCTATGATTATCATGAGGAAATTTCCCGACCTGACAAAAAGGCTGTGATATCAAAGGGTTTTACGAAGCCGGAAACTTCGCAAATGAAATCACAGTTACACCGTAATAACTCATCTCATCAAGAATTTATATAAATATGCGGAAGAGATAAATCAAAAGAAGGTTGAAATATCAAAAGTACAACAGAAACTTCTTCCATGCTTTGTTTTTTTCTCCTATTGATGTCACAAGAAATGATGCGAAATTTCCTGAGCCTAACATCGTTCATAAAGAAATAGAATGATCAAACGGGAAAAATGACTATTTATTTGTCTTTCATTTTTTTATTTTTTAATTTCAAAATAGTGTAGAAATAGAAACAAAATTATTGCATAATAAATATAAATTTTACTGTTTTTTAAATTAAAATCAAAGTTATTATTCAATAAATAAATCCAAAATTTTTATTTATTGAAATAATATATCATTTATTAATCTAATGCAACTCAAATATGAACTCTTCGAGATAGCACACACCACTAATGTTTCGGATACTATGTCGGATTTGATATCTGATTAAATTTTGGTACGGTACTGTATTGATGCCGATCAATATTGGGTATTGTTTCGAGTAATTTTTTAAATTTATAAAATGGTTTATGGATTTTTTATAAATTACAAAATAATTAATTGTTATATTGTACTGTTATACTGTATACTATATAAGTTTACATCAACTTTGTTTCTAAAAATCATAACAATAAATAATAACTACATTTAATATGAAATAACAATAATTTTCAGATATTTCACATATAAATAATAACTACAATTAATATGAAAAAAAGACAATTATCATCGTACAAATATAAAATTAAAAATAATACAAAATATTTAAAATATTACAAATTCATCATATAATAAATAATAATTACATCAAAATATCCAATAAAATGAACAATAAATATCATTAACTCTCAAACTATTACAATTTACGACAAGAGTTCGTGATGAGGAATCAACCAACTAAAAGTGAAACTTTTAATAAAAATATTTACAATTACATTGCATATATGAAATTAATATATACATCAAACATAAGTAAAATTTAAAGAAGAGAAAATAAAAACAAAAACTTGGAACTTCATTTAATAGTATACGGGAGGATACATACTATAACTATACTAATTCAGTTATCATTTGGTACAAAACCTTCATCATTGAGAGGAATCTCATCATCATCATCATTTAAATTCAATACACCAAATAACATGTAAATGCTTTCCCAACCAAAATTATCTTCCAAATCATTTACATCTATCAAATCCGGTTCCTTAGAAATCCAATCCACCAAAAAATCGATATTATCAATAGAAATTGGATACGTTAAACTACTTGTGCTATTAAGACTCATAGTAAATAATAAAATTTAATTATTATAAAATTATAAGAAATTATATCAAAATTAATAATGATAATAACATACATTTCTCGAAGTTTTAAATTATAACGAATGAATACCAAGTTATTCAATTTCTTGCTCCAATCTATTCCTTTTCTTGAAATGAATAAATTCAAACATGCTCCAGTTCCCTTCACAACTTATTGTACTCATACATTGACTTAAAATTTGAATTGCAAACCTTTGCAATTTTAGAACACCACTTTCGAATTGATCCCACCAAGAAACTGTAAGTTGTAAGATACAAAAAGTAGCGTAACAAACAAAATAAAATGATAATTATTTTTCAACAAATAAAAAAAAGAAACAACTAATACATAGAGAAAGTTTTGCTCTTTGTCAAATAGCGATCAGCAATCCAAAATCTCTAGAAGACAGCTTATAAAGCTTTATTTGTGAGTTTAAAAGATCTTACATCATTTCATGGCCAACAATTGGTGTAATAATGAATAACATTCCTCTACTAACTTCATCTTTCTTTGTAAAATCTACTTTGAAAATACATTATGATTCAAAAACACCCCAATTGCAAACAACGGAGAAGAAGATTGTCTTTCCTATCTCTCATTGATGACTGCAAGATGCGGTTTGTACAAAGAAGGCCTATATTTTAAATTGGCATTGATTGCTTCCTTGGCCCTTTCCATAGCATTATAAAAAATATCTTATTGTTGCTTTTGATTCACTATCAGCTAAGCAAATCACCCTCACTAAAGGCTCGGATAACAAATTGACATTGAGACAAAAATTATATATCTTCCATTATAATTATGGAAACTTTCACTCCAGCTTTTGACCTAGCATGCTAAGATGCAGCTCACTTATCACTTGTAAATATTTGTCTTAACTCTTTCTTCATCGTAACAAAAGATTGAAGTAATAAAAAATTTGTTGCAAATTTCGTTACAGCTGGATGACATAAATTTCTACAATTAGTAAATTCCTTTCTCAATAAATTCAACACTCATGCATAATTATAGATGAACTTGGTCACCTTTTTAGCGTTCTACATAGTCTCATCAATAATAGAAAAATATCTAAAATCTCTTATATTCTTCAACATTAGGTCAATGTAATATGTAGCATAAGGAGTCCAAAAAAAGAATTATACTTATTTTATAACCTTCTTCCTACCACTTTATAAGCAGCATCATTGTTAGTAATGAATTGAACAATATTTTCTGGCCCTACTCATTCACAACTTCATCAAATATCTCAAACAAAGTATTTGAATTTCTAATCAGGCCAAAGGCATTAATAGACTTCAAAAACATTTAGTCATTTGCAGAATAAACCAAAAATTTTAATAATAGTCTCTTGTTTCCTATTTATCCAACTATGACACATGATTGAACACCCAAAAGTAACCCAATTTACTCTTCTTTCTGCCAAATAACTTCTAATTTCATAAACTGAATAACTCAAAAGTTTACTTACTAAGTCATCAATCAAAGGAGCTTTATATCCTAGACTGTAAGAGGCTATTGCATCCACCACAGGTTGATAATAATAAAACTGAAACACATTGAATAATGAATCTGTATCATACCACCATCTAGCTACTACCATATCGACATCGTGAGTCGCATCTCTTGATTACATTATACTACAAGTTGAAGGTTGAGTTCTAGGATTTGTTTGTAGTGCTAAAAAAAAAGTCACCTGCCTTCTTCTTTTCCTTATACTAGATCCAAGTGTAGCATTCACTTCTTCCTGGACCATGGATGGAACACTACCAATACCAGTACAAGTACGAGTACCAGTACCACTATCACCTTCAACATTTTCATAATCACCACGAAAACTAACAAACGAAGTTTTACTACCAATTTCAAAATTCAGCCATTCCCTTCTATCTTTCTCGTGTCGATATTCTTCAAGCAATATTTTCATTTGTCACTTCACATTGTAACTTACTTTTTTTATAGGATTCTACATCTCCTTTAGCATCAACTAAATCCTTTTTCAATTCGGTGATTCCTCCATCTTTCAAGTGCTTGTTACAAAACAAGTGAATTGTATGATTCTTCATACTTGGGACCAATGCAACATTAACCCAAGCTGGATCATTATATCTTTTTGAAGCAGTTTGATCAGGAGTACTTGAACTTCCTTCTATTTATTTGTAACAAAAAATGAAGATATTAGTTTTGTAAGAAATTAATCCTTTAGTAGTTTCATCAACAAAATTAACAATTCTAACTGTTAAGTCCTTCATGAGGCAATGCAACATAATAATGTCTTTAACTCTTTATATTAAGCCTAAAGAAGTAAAGATTCATGAAATTAGAGAAAATTTTAGAAATAGATAGACTTTCCTATTGAAGAGTAGTAGATTCATGCTAAATTTAAAATTGAAGTACCATTCAAATATTTAAGACGATTGCTCAACGAATCCAAAAATTCAAGTCATGACTTAAACATCCTTAATTTCACTTAGTACGTTCATCTTTATTCTTATTTTTTCAGGAATATGATTATTGCCATTGACATGCTTGCCTTTAATAAATATCTTGAAATGGAATGCATAAATTGAGTAATTTTTTTTGTTAAGATGAACTAAAAAACTTTCACACTTATTCGAAGATATAATGCCAAAGTACTATAAATGAGATAAAAATGGAATAATAAGAAACTAAAATTTTGAATATTCAAAGACTATGGGATGGACTAATTTTGGGATAAATAAAGGTGAATATGCAAGAGACTTGAATCCTTGATGGGATGAACTAATTTTGGGATAAAGATTAAAAACAACTTAGAGATATAAATTTTACCTTTTTTGTTACTTTTCTACATAAAAATTACAATTACAAAACTTATGTAATTCCTCTTAGGCTCTTCCACAAGACCACAATCGAATTATTATTATACTCAATTAATTATTTACCCAATATCTAAATATTATTTCAATAATTTTAAGAATATGTCAATTAATTATTTATTTTAATTTACATTCTCGATTTTAAAGTTTTAAGTTAAGTTGAAAGACTTTCTAACTTTTAAATCATGCATAATGTATGCCGTGCATTTCAAAGTTTCAATGAACAAAAAATTTAAGATAAATCAAGACATCAAATATCATCAACCAAACCATAACAATGAACCAAAACCAAACTCCTTTCATTCAATTCCAAATCCAATCCATTATCCAACCAATGAGAAATCACAAATTCATTCCAACTTCCAAGGCCATCCCATTCACAATCACAACACAAATGCAATTTAGCAGAAAAATTCAATTGAAAAGTGAAAACACGCCTAAACAAATTCACAATCGATTTTCAGGTCAGGTTGGGCTTAGATATGGTATTATTCCAAATCTAGCAGCTGTGGATGCGTGGAGTACAAGAGGAGAGCAGTTGATGGTGATGTGGTATGGTGGTGGTCCCCGTGGAGGAGGGTTGAAGCCTGATGGAGGTTCAGATGAGGCTCGGTGGTGGCAAGTTCGTGTGGTAGAGGAAAATCCAAAGATGACAGTTGTGTGGCACGATGGTTTGTGGTTGTCTAGTCACTGAAGAGGGAGGATCATTGCTGGAGATGGAGAGGAGAACAAGAGAGAGAGAGAGAGTGGAGACGAGACGAGAGTGTGAGATAGAGAGAGGATGGATGTGTGAGGTAAGTTAGAGAGAGAGAGAGAAAAAAATCAAATTAGCAAAGGATGAGTGCGGGTATTGGGGGTAGGGGGTTTAGGGGTTTTTTTTTTTGTTTTTTGCAAAATAGTTCTCAAATTTATAAAAATTATGGTACCAACTGATACCTACGGTCGGTACCAAAACATTAGATATCGTTCCATTTTTCGGCTGGTAAACAATGCACACCACCTTCAAGGGCTTATATATTATTAACATTAAATAGTGAATAGCAGTTACATGGATCAATTCATTGCATGTGAGCTCAAGACCTTTGATTGGCTCAGGTCCTGACTATATAGTTGGGTATCACAATAATCTTTCCCACGATTAGTTATTTAATGTGGGTGCTAGGTTAGGATTTTTAAAGTCACAAATATTTTACCTCATTTGTGCTTCATCTATCTTTTGCATCTAGCCTAAGAGCATGGTTTAAGCATTCAAGATTCAACATTATCCCACTTCCGAATATCTCAGCATTCATCTACCACATTCATGCCAAAACATGGACTGACTAATTGGATCTTTTCTACAGTAAGTGTACTTTAATTATAAGCTCAAAATATGAGGTAAAAGATGCCACCTATCTTCATATTGCATAGTTAGTTAATCTGTAGTGCATAGTTTCAAGAAGATTTGCAGGAGGAAAAGGTTGGAGAGTAACTCCAATATTTTAGTCAAGTTCAAATGAGCAATTTTATTCAAGTAGTGGAAAAACTATCATAAGTAATCGTTTAGGTTAAAATACGTAGGATTCTTTAGTAATTGAAGAAATTAAAAAATTTTATGAAATTTTAAAATTATCAAAAAAATTTGTTCTAATTTCTAATTTTTAAAAAATTCTCTTAAAGCTCGATTTAAAAATGAAGACAAAACTCGTGTAGTATGAAAATCAAATATAGGCTAATCAAATATCATTAACATGAACACCTAACTCAAATTTTAAACCTGATCTAAACAAATTAAATTTGACATACATGTATTTTGTCATTATTTTTATCCTAAATCTAAAAGTAGGGGATTTTTTGAAAAACTAAAAATTATAAATAATTTTTTTTAACAATTTTAAAGATTAGAGAAGTTTTTTAAGATTTAGAGATTTATATCTGTTACCTAACTGATTAATTTTAAAGTAAAAAAATCCATTTAAGAATCTTAGATATAAATTGTCACATTTGTATGTCAACCTAATAAAAATACTGTCTCCAACAACCATAGGCATGAAGTTTCAATTGAATCCAACTCAAAGACTATTCACAAAACATCACTGTCGTTAGTTGCACATTAGTTGACTAATATTGGGGAGAAACAAATGCCAAGTATTGAGTGTATACATGAACTATGATATCTTTACTAGTTGCTCAATAAACAATAGAAAAGAATAGACACTTCAACAAATACTCTGTTGTAATTGTCTTCCTTAAGTTTCTACGTCAAACAATCAAAACGAAGGCAATTAGGCTTCAACAGGATTTACAGATTGAAGAAGATGGGAAAGGAGCATAAAAATCTAGCACTTGCTGCAACAATTATTTGCCTAGTTGTTGCACTTCTTCACACACTATCATCTCCATTTGAGTCATGTAAGTCCATTAGCAAATATTGATAGTTAGGCCAATGATGTGATGAGCAGTATGTATTTCTCTGGTGACTTGGCTTTGTTTGAAAATGAAGGGAAACTAAGATTAACAAATGGGAGAGATACTGTTCATGGAGAAGATACCTATGCAGAAGTGAAAGAGGAAGAGCAAATACAACCTTTAAGAAGATTAGTAAGAGGTGAGTTCTCCTTCCATTAACACCATAATAATTGTTTCTTCAAATAAAATTTAGGACTTTCATTTTGACTACAGGTGAAGAGAGAATTCAACTCGAAACAACAGGTTTTTCCTGCCATTCTGATCTTCACACAGACTTGTGTGTTGCAAACAAACCAGTCAGGATAGACAACAATGGATTATCGGTTTATATTACAGGCTTTGAAGCCAAAGATGAACAGAAAATACGGCCATACGCAAGAAACGATGATCCGACTGCCATGGAAAGAGTTACTGCTCTTCAGATAATTCATGGAAACAGTACACCACCGCCTTGTCATTACACGCACAACGACCCTGCAATGATTTTCTCGTCAGGTGGCTTCACTGGAAACCTTTTCCATGAAATTAATGAGGTTATAATCCCATTGTTCCTCACAAGCCGCCATTTCCAATCCCACCTACATTTTGTCATCACTGATTTCAAGCCTTGGTGGGTCAGTAAATACAACAAGATTATATCCTACTTGTCTCATTACAAGGTCATAAATCCAGCAGCTGATACAGATGTTCATTGCTTTCCAGGAGCTGTTATAGGACTGATGTACCATGACAATCTAGCCATAAATAGAACTGAAATTCCTGGAGGTTACTCAATGTTTGACTTCAGACATTTTCTCAGGCAATCATACAATTTGAAGATCAAGCACGTCTCGGAAATTGAAAAACCGGTGCTTGTCCTGATATCTAGGCGCAAATCCAGAAAGTTCCTGAATGAAATTGAGATGGTGGAAATGATGGAGGAACTAGGATTTCAAGTCATAACCGCGAAGCCTAACAGGATGTCAAATTTAGATAAATTTGCAGAGGTACTCAACTATTGTAGTGTCATGATTGGAGCACATGGAGCTGGCCTAACAAATGAGGTATTCTTGCCCGATGGCGCAGTAATGGTGCAAGTGGTGCCACTGGGGCTAGAGTGGGCGTCAGCAAACTACTATGGTGATCCAACAACAAAGATGGGAATAAACTACTTGGAGTACAAAATTGAAGCAGAAGAGAGTTCTCTATTGGATCAATACGGTCATGATCATCCAGTAATTGCTGATCCTAAATCCATATTCTTGCAAGGATATTATGCTGCCAGGTCTATTTATGTTGATGGTCAGAACATGAGGATTAACGTTGTGAGGTTCAAGGAGACACTTGTTCAAGCAATGAAACTTGTTGGACGATAACTTGGGATTAGAGACACCATGCTGCATGATTTGTCTTGGAAGTACGATGCAATTCACAGTTGAGTAATTCAGAGCAAGGCATGGACATGGTACCAAATAGTCGATCGTCCGAGGAACATCATGTAATTAGAAATGCATTTCTTTTGTAAGAACCACTAGTTCAAAAATCCAAACCAAAAGTCCAGTAACACAAGCTGATTCTCTGCAAGCCAAAAATATCAATCAAGTGAACGTTGTAGCAGGGAAATTTCCAGTGCATAATAGACGGTCATGTTGACTAATTTACAGGTAAAAACATGGAAGGTGTTAGTAATGTCGCTGTTCATAGTTCTAAATGCAATTGCTGTAAAGGTGCAAAATAATCACGTGTGATACAGCTGTTAAGTATTGTTATTTTGAGTCTTAATTCCTTTTTGCTGTCTACAATTTTTAGTTCAATTTAAGAGATTTCCTTATCTTTTGTATTTTTTTGTCAGATTTAGAGTTAAAAAAGAATTAAAAAATATATATTGAGGTGTAGATAGAGAAATAAAAGAAATTGACAACAATATTCCCAACAATCAGAAGTGGACACATTTAATAACAATTCTTATTTTGTAGTCTTTCTTTTCCCTAAAGTTATTTAATTATATTATGAATCTTATTAAACAATAAGAGTTAATTAGATTACATGTTTATAATTAGTTAATCATAAGGAAAGACAAATATTAAGTACCATAATGAATATCTGAAATAACAAATTAGAAATACATAATATAAGTAACCCTTATTATTTATCAATCTTCGATCTAAAATTTAATTAAACATTATATTTTAAAAATAGGAACAACTAAACAAGACAAGACATCATCTGTGGTTATATTTAATTTAGTTAAATATTTTTCCTATGAGTTAATGTATTGTGACGTAGCAAATTACAAACCCTTAGTTGCTACAAAGATTAAAGAGAGACTCAGTATTCATGTATTCACTATTTAATTTAGCAATTGATTATTTCAATCAACAAACTAATCAACGCATTAGAAAGTAACTGAAACAATCTGAAGAATAATCCAATATCTAAATAAATAAAACGATTTGCATTAAAACTCAAATCTTTCATAATACACAAAAGTTCTAAGAGTCAATTCCTTTCAACTAAAGGCCATATTTTGTCACTGATTTCTATTGACGAAAGGAAGCACAGAAAATAATGAAGAAAATGAAGCAAAAAGTCATTCTCCTTATATATATGTGTGTTTGTTTGTGTATGCGCGTGTGTGTGATATGTACCAACCTTTAAGTAGATGATTAAAACAATCAATCAATTTGTTCAGTTCAATCATAAAAATCTTAAATTGTTTAATTTTTTGATTCAATTTTTAATATAATATATATATATTGTTAAATTTTTTAATCATCGACCTAAGGGATGATACACATGTG
>JANTPM010000246.1:48093556-48114685 GCA_025434745.1 Erythroxylum divaricatum
CATGTGTATCATCCCTTAGGTCGATGATTAAAAAATTTAACAATTTTGTTCAGCTCAATCAAAAAAATCTTCAATCGTTTAGCTTTTTAGTTCAGCTTTTAATTTTTCAATTCTAGTTATTTTAATAACTCTTGTTGTTAAAAACTGATTAATTTATTATTAATCGATTAATTTTTATTAATTAATAAGTTCTTATAAACAAAAAATTAATTAATTTTTACTAAACAACCTCTTTTTTCAATTAAGCTTCAAAATTTTCAATGGATAAGGAAAATTCTCTTTCAATCACTTTTCAAATTCTACAATTTTATCAATCTTATTCGATTTTATGACGGTTTAACTTCTTGTCTTATCAGTTTAACTTTCGATTCAATTTCTAAAACATTATTTTAGGTGAATTTTGTCTCTTTATTTTAATTCTTTGACTTAAAATTTTCATCTCACATATTTGTCTTCAAATTTGGTCATAATAAGATTTAAAAACCTTAGAAACTCTAAATTATTTAATTGTAAATTTGAATTATATAACCTATAACAGTTAATAAATGTGCCACATCAAGTTGTCAAGAACATTGTTGTCAATTTTCTCCTACTTATTTAAGAAAAAATTGAGCATTTTTAATTCTTTTTAGCTCCAAATCTACTAAATAAATAAATAAATTCTTTAAATTGAAACAAAAATTGCCCCTAATAAAAGAAAATTAAAATTCAAAATATCAATTTCTAACAACTCTATCATTAGAACTTTCGCATATCAATTTCTTAAATTTATGGATGAGATCTTCTAGCACAGAGTTGGAACTGGGTTATGGGCACCGAAGATCTCATCTCACATCCTTCAATGCTCATATGATCAACAACAAAAAAGGTTTTCTGTTTGCTTATTACTTTATTTTCTTTCTTTCATGTCCTATCATGTCCTTCACCTTAACATAATATACAAATTTCTTGTTATTTAAATATTATGCAACTGAAACTAAGCTACTCCAAAGGAACAGATTCTCTGTTCCACTCCCTTTATGCCAACCCTGTTCTACCCATTCTCATCCACACATTTCACTCTATGTCAACTCTGTTTCACCCATTCTCATCCACACAGAGATCTTCCATTCCACTCCTCCTGTGTCAACTCTGTTCTACCCATGGTTTTGAAACTCGGATCGGACCGACCAGTTCAATCGTTGACCGGTAGGCTATTCGGTCCTGGTGACCCCTGAAAATCAGTCCCCAATTAAATCAATGCGAATCGGTAAAAACTGATCAATTGATCAGTTAAACCGGGATTGGTCGAACCGGTTGGCAACTGGTTCAATGATTTTTTTTGTTTTTTTCTTTCTAAAACATTGATGCATTTTTTTATTTTTTTAAAGTAAAACCCATATTTTCTCTAAAAATCTAACAGAAGTACAGAACTCAAAAGACTCAACCGGTTATTTATATTTATTTATTTTATTTGGTATATTTTTCTATTATTTTTTAATATTACTAATATTATATATAATTAAATATAATTATTGTGTAATTATGACATCATACCGGTTCGACCAATGTGACCAGTAAGGCCTACGGTTCGAAGTCCGGGCCTGGGTTTCAAAACCTTAGTTTTACCCATAGTTTTGAAACCCGGGCCGGATCGGTCAGTTCGACCGGTGATCGGTAGGTTATCCAGTTCGGGTGACACCTAAAAATCAGTCCCCAATTAAATCAGTGCGAACCGGTGAGAACTGGTCAATTAATCGGTTAAACCGGGACTGATCGAACCGGTTAGCCACTGGTTCAATGATTTTTTTTCTTTTCTTTCTAAAATGCTAATGCATTTTTTTATTTTTTTCAAAAGTAAAACTCACTTTTTCTCCAAAAATCTAACAGAAGTACAAAACCCAAAGGACCCAACCGATTATTTATATTTATTTATATTATTTGGTATATTTTCTATTGTTTTTTAATATTTCGAATATTATATATAATTAACGGTCGAACCAGTCAAACCGGTGACCAATAAGGCCTCCGATTCGGCGTTCGATTCGGGTTTCAAAATCTTGGTTCTACCCATTCTCATCCACACATTAAATATGTGGACATATGTGGATGAGAATGGATATAACAGAGTTGACATAGGGGAGTAAAACAAAGGATCTCTATGTGAGGAACTCTATGTTGATGAGAATGGATGAAACAGAGTTGGCATAGGGGTGGAACAGAGGATCTCCCCCGCTACTACACATGATGGGATATGAAAGACACAAATTAAATTTTTTGTCAAGGTTTACGTTAAAGTAATGACTTTGATAAAAAATAATAAAATTCTGTTAAAAATTTATTAGAAAATTTAATATTATGTTAAAGTGATGACTTTTAAATTTAATTTAATTTTATGTTAAAGTGAAAGAACCAAAAAAAAAATCATGTTAAGGTTTCGTTTAAATCGTTTAGAACCAAATTAAACTTTGATAAAAAATTTAAAGACTATTTTGACCTTTTTATGATTTTTAGACTTTAAACCTACTATCTAATGTAGAATACTATATTTTGGATTATAAACAAAGGATTGTATTCTTACTTATCAATACATTATTCACATCCTCGCCTGACTTATATGGTATTATATGGATCATCACTCTTTAAAGTACTCAAACTCTTTATTAAAATCAAACCCTCTCATTTATATCTATTTTCTTTTTTGCTTTTATAGGCTTCAAACAGTTTCATTCATAGCCTCATATTCACCTTCATTACCAACTACATATTCCTTTCTTTTCTTGTGCTTCCTTTTTTGTATTTTACTTTGATAACTTATAGCTCACTATCATCTTTGTCATTTCAAATT
Organism: Erythroxylum divaricatum; assembly: GCA_025434745.1. Lineage (NCBI taxonomy): Eukaryota > Viridiplantae > Streptophyta > Magnoliopsida > Malpighiales > Erythroxylaceae > Erythroxylum > Erythroxylum divaricatum. The sequence goes on from JANTPM010000246.1 coordinate 48,096,384, forward strand.
CTAACTCAATCAAAATTCACTCTATAGCCTCATTTTTCATTTTTCATTCTCACCAAGCTCTTCAATAATATAAGCACTCTTGCCACCTTCCTCACAATCAATGTTTAATTTCTCATCACTAGAACAATTAGTAGCTTTACCACCACGACCTCCATTAATTGCACAAGCAATTGAAGTTCTACCATGAACATTTACATGCTCATCAACACCATTAGTAACACTTACTTTAACACCATCAGTAACACAATTATTAGTTATTAGTCCCAAATTGGCGCCCAAGAGAGGGGTAATTGGGTGTTTAAAAAATTCAACAAATTTTTTAGCCAATGTACTCAATTAACAACAATCAATGTTAATAAGGATGAGAAATTTGCTTAATATAAATTAATTAAATAATTTAACAATAATTTAAAGAGGATGGGGAAGAGATAATGCTAATTGATTTATAGTGGTTTACAAACAACTCTTTCCTATATCCACTCTCAAAACTCTTTTTAGAATTCCATTATACTTCTTTTAAGGTGAAGAATAACCTTTATACAATTTTTCTCCGTAAAGAGGAACCTTGCTTACAATCTTCTTTCAAGATAAAGAGGAAATTCAACCTCACCTGGATCACCACCAAGTACAATAATATATTCCCTAAGCCAAATATTATAATTCAAAGTTTCTCACTTTATCATTTGATAACTCTAAAATGGCTTACTCACACGAATATGATATAATAATGCTTAAAAGATTGGAAATACTTTGAATTGTATGTATACAACACTCAAAACCTCTTTGATGCTAAAACTAATGAGAAAACACCTATTTATAGTGTTTTAGAATCCTACTATTAGTTGGAACCAAGAACCAACCATTATGACAGCTATATACAATGCACTAATTTACTAAAAGCTCTAGTTCACTAGTTAATGAAACATTAGTAGACCAATAAGCAAATTGGTAAACTAATATGACACATTAGTTAGATAGTACATTAACTATTGTTATAGCAAACTTATAGTACATCAAATTTAATTACTTTAACCTATATTAGTCGACCACTAACCCATATAGGTAGATCAATCACTCAAAAAATATGATTTTAACACTTTCAAATGCTCAAACTCAATTTTATTAACACAATTATGAATTAAACTTTCCAGAAGTGTTCCCTGAACTTTATTTGAAAGATCGAGAAGCTTTTATATTAAAAATAAAAGCTTCAATGCCTTGTGATGAATATAAAGGCTTATGAAGTGAAATGTTTTATGCATAGTGAGCATTTTAGAGCATCAAATTAACAAGCTGAGATTACAATTAATATTACAAGCTAAAGAATAAACTTGATAAACCTTGATCCTTGTTTGTTCTTGATTTGATCTTCATTTCGACAGTTGTAAATTTTAACATTTCTTTATCAAATTCATAAGCTATCTTCTTAAGTTTATGACTTCAATTTGTTTTTATATTATTCTTTATCAAAATAATAAATTCACTAGTCGTAATTATATATTTTTATCATCAAAACACTAATTGGAAACTATCTTGGTTCAATAATCTCTCCTTTTTTATGATGACAAGACATTTGTGATATTGGAGAAAATAATAAAATTAAGCACACAAACAAATGTCAAGATAGAGATTAGTTCCCCTTTAATTTATGCATAAAACATAATTCAATAAGAATGGCATAATTCAATATCAATAACAAAAAAGATATTCAAAATTGAAAAAATACATACATTAAGGTAATATAAATTTACTCAAACAAATCACATGAAAAAACAATTAGCCCCCATAAATTTCATCTCTCTCTTTGAATATTATTACTCCTTCTAAATCTAATATCACCAAGCTTTCTCCCCCTTTCGAAAATCATAAAAAAGAAATCATTATCTAAAACAACAAAATGTAAAGTGACATGTTTCAATTAACTTCGTAAAAAAAATCAAAGTTTATTTGGTCAAGATTGATTAAAATTGTAACTAGAGATTGCTATTAAATATTTAGGGAGTTAAAATAAAAGGTCAATTTTGATAGAAACAATCCTAATTATGTCTAATTTAAAAAGTTCCTAATTTTAGTATTGCTCCTAAGTTGAAAGATTCAATTAAATAACAAAGGGCAAGTTTTGATAATATTAGAGGTTGCAATTATAACAAATAAAAAATAATTGCAATATCTTTCAATTCATTTTTTTTCAATTCATTTTTTTAGAGTGTATAATTTGTAAAACCCTAAAATTTCAAAAATAGAAAGATGAAAAAATGTCCAAAATACCAAAATTGAACAAAGTTAAAGAAGTATCAACATAATTATAAAGGTAAACAAACTTAACTCCTTTCACAATTTAATTATGAAGAAATCAATTTTAAAAAATCTCAAATAACAAAAAATTTGAAAATCCCATTTATAAATTCAAGAAAGACAATTTTTCAATTTGATGTAATTTAATGAGATTTTTATGTAATGGAGAAAGTTGTTTTCAAGGAAAAGACTGAATTATTTGAAAATTTAAAGGATATAAACATAAAATATGATAATATAAGAAAAATGTAGAGGAGAGATTAAAAGTAGTAGAACTGGTCAACTATATGACTTGACTGGTCGACCAGTATTGATGTTTCGAGAGAAGCAAAAGTGAGTGGTAGAGGCATTGATCAATGAAGTATATCAAACAAACTATTTTGGTTATTTATTGACCAAGGATGGTGACAAACTCTCCTCAATCTTTCGAAAAAGAAAGGAGTCTTATAATAAGGGAAATTGGTCGATTACTCAAGGATACTGATTGACCAATGTGGTTGTCTAGGTGACTAGGCAAGTAATCAAACAAAGAACAAATTCATTAGAAAGGTAGAAAACATGATTTTTGGTTACAATGGTCGACCACAATAAGATATTAGTTAACCATTATGCTCTAAAAACCTTTAAAAAACAACTTTAAAACTCAAATTTAAACATTAAAACATGTAATGAGTCATTGTAATATCAATCAAGAATGATCAAAAAACCTTAAAAAGACTTCAAACACACAAAGTCAATCAAGAAAAAAGAGAGATGATCTTTATCATATTGAATTTAAATTAAATATACCTAATTATCTTTTCATTGAGCAAAATCTTATTCTTATTTAATGAATTAGAAAAATTGTTACGCAATTAATATAAATTATATCTTAGTAACCATATTTTTTATATATCTTTTAATTCTAAGTACAAAGGTTCACACTTTAAAAATAATTATTGAACACCTAACCCAAACAATCATCACCAATGATTTATACTCAAATCACACATAAATGCAAGTTATTTCATATTTCTAATAACTACTTTATGTAGAGCATTACTTATGAAAGATTTAAATGAAAATTATTCTTGAGTTTACAATCCATTAGAGTCTTCTCATCTGTCTCATCACTTTCACCTAGTTTAACAATTATCTCTTCATAAAAGTCTTTCGTGGCCAAATTCTCCACATTCTAACAACATATTTTAGATTTTCTTGGATGTGGAATATACATGCATATTCTTGAATGTGGATGCTCCATAATCACTGATCACATTAGGCAACAGTTCTTCATTATACAAATATTTTCCCCTAGTAAATGTGGTTCTAGAATTGTCTTTATTTCCATGGTTATATCTATTTTTTAAGCTCCTAGCATATTCTTTAGTTTTTCACTCCCTTTAGTAAACTTATATAAAGAGTTCTTAAGGGAATCTATCTTTTTTTTCAATATTTCATTTCCATTCCCTATTCCGCTAAGTCATTATTGTCATTAATAATCACATTTTTGGATGCTTTAATGTTATTCAATTTACTTTTCATCTTTTCATTCTCACTCATGCATGCACCTAGGGTTTTTTAGCCTCTTTGAGTTTGGAGGATTACTTTTTCTTTTTCATCCTCATGATTTCAAAGCTCTCAACTAATTTATTGTATGTTAAATTAACATCACCATCATTTTCACAAGAATTAGGATTGGATGGTACCTTATCATTGCCCAGAGTGGTAAGCACATACAAGTTTTCTTTTCTTTTGAATACTCATCTTTAGATTCACATTTGTCCAAGTCGATGCTTTAAGTGCTTTCTTTTTTTTTCTTCTCCTTCTTACAATTTCTCTTCTCATTATCTTTAAGTTGATGATATTGTGATTTTATATATCTGAGTTTTCTACATTCAAAATAAGTAATGTTAAAGTATTTATGTTTTACATCACTTTTACCTTCCTTAAAATCCTTGGGAATTTTTTCTTCAAGAACTTGTCAAATTTCTATTGAGTAAGCGAATGTCTTCTTTTTTGTTTTCACTAGTTGATGTATTTTACTCTTTTCCTGATTCTTCCTTTGAGGCTTTAATCATTAAATTATTTTTCTTTAGAGGCGTCATTTCTTCTTGCATCTCTTGGAAACTCATTTCGTATGTAAGAAGAGATCTAATAAGTTTCTCAAAATATTGTTAGACCCTTGGATTTTATATAGTCATCACTTTAGCTTCCCTTGTCTTTCGAAGTGACCTAAGCATCTTTTTTACCATTTCAACATTAGTATAGGTCTTTTTAAGACTTTTGAGAGCATTAATAATATCAATAAATCTAGTATATGTGCCAGATATACTTTAATCATACTTCATTTGAAACAATTCATATTGATGTGTTAGTATGCTTACTTTGCTCTCTTTTGCTTGATCGGTTTCCTCATACATAACTTTTAAAGTATGCCAAATTTTGTGAGCCAACTCACACAGAAAGACCCTTTTGAATCAATTTATTTCTAATGCACAAAAAAGATATGTATGGTCTTACTATTCAAGGAATCTAATATCTTATCTTGAGATTACCATTCTTCCTTCAATTTGGATACCTTTTGTTATCTACACTTCTAATAGGGATAAAAGGACCATTTGACATTATTTCCCAAAAGTTTACAATTTTAGCCATTAAAAAGAATCTCATCCAAGTTTTGATATCACTTATTATTCCTTAACAACACCTAAAAGCTACTTGAATTAGGAGTTTAAAAAATTGAATAACTTTTCTAACCAGTATATTCAATTAACAATAATCAATGTAAATAACAATGAAAAAATTGTTTCATATAAATCAATTAAAATTGAATAATAATTTAAAAAGAATAAGGAAGAGAGAATGCAAACCAATTTATAATGGTTCAATAAACAACCCTTTTCTATATCCACTCCCAATATTCTTCTTAGAATTCTACTATATTTTTTCTTTCAAAGCGAAAAATAACCTTTGTATAATCTTTCTCTGTAAAGAGAAATTCTTCTTATAATCTTCTTTTAAGGTAAAATGAAACCTGAGTCTCACTTGAATCACCCTCAATTACAATATCTAAACCAAATATTATAAATTCAAGTTTCTCACTTTATCACTTGATAACTTTAAATGGCTAACTCACACAAATATAAACTAATGATGCTCAAATGATTGAAAAACACTTTGAAATATGTGTATACAACATTCAAAATCTTGTTGATTTTAAAACCAATGAAAAAACACTATAATGTTTTGGAACCCTTAGTAGTTGTTAAAGTCAAGAACTAGTCATTACAATGGCTATATACAATGCACTAGTCAACTAATATGCATTAAAAACTCCAGATTTTCTAGCCTTTAGAACATTGGTTGATTAGTAGGCATATTGGTCAAACAATTTTACATGTTGGTTAACCAGTGCATTAACCAATATTACAACAAACTTATGGTATATTTAATTTAATAACTTTATCCTATATTGGCCAACTGTTAAACAACATAGGTTGACCAATCACCTTAAAAATATGATTTTAACATTTTTGAATACTCAATCTTAATTTTATTAATGCAATTATGAATCAAACTTCTAAAAAATATTAAGCAAACTTTGTTTGAAAGATCACGAGACTTTACATTAAAAGCAAAAGTTTTAGTACCTCTAGATGAAAGTAAAAACTCATACAATAAAGTAAAATAAAATATTTATGCATTGTGGGCCTTTTAGAGCATCAAATCAACAAAGTAAGATTACAAATAATATTATAAACTAAATAACGAACTTGATAAGTATCAATCTTCTTTTGTTCTTGATTTAATCTTCATTTTAGCAGTTGTAAATTTTAACTACTCTTTACTAATTTTATAAGCTATCTTCTTGAGTTTATTACTTCAATTTGTTCTTACATTGCTATTCGTCAAAATATTAAATTTAATAATAGTAATTATCATTCGAACATTTCTTGGTTCAATAATAGCTTCACTAGCACCTACAGTAGTTTCATAAGAAATTAAAGCTTTATTGTAATGTTTGTATGATCATAAACACTATAAATTCCACAATTAGTAAGTTCACCATCACTTGCATTAGGCACATCATCATCTTTCTCATCTAATAATATAATGTTTTCTTTATTTGTAGCATCTACCATTCACATTATTCACTTTTACAACAAGCATTTTATCTTGTGTAACCATTGTCTTCTTCTTCACAGTTTACTGGAATTATATTATCAACAATCTCATCATCCACGTTATTTGCTTTTGAAGCTTATATGCATTATATTCACCCTTAAAATAAACCTCCACTACTTAAAACAAATAACAAATTATGTCATTTATTTTGTTATAATTTTTAATATCAACTAACCCACTTTTTGGGGTTTATATAATGTCTACATTACGCTTTATTTATCATATTAATTATGTTTAGTAATTCTCACAGGACCAAAATTGTTTGGTCAATATCTTCTACTAAAAATGTCCTCTCACCGATGTAAACAAATGTCAATTTCTCCCCCATAGTAAAATAATATTTCTTTTTTTAATGAAATTCTACATCCTAAAAAATAGCAAAATAAATAATAATATTATTTTCAATTTCATAAGACAATAAAAACTACTAAACAATTCAGTTTACACACTTCTATACTTCAGTGTTATGTCTTACTCCATAAAATAATTCCATCAAAAACAAGTCTTTATCATATTATTCCCCAAAACGGCCGATAAACTAACAAAAATCATGAAAATTGGAATATAAACAAAAGATGTTTCACTTAATTCAATTAATGATTACAAACAAATAATATTTGAAACCTTAAATTATTATAAATGAGTTATTTTGCATATTAATTTACCTCAATCACCAAAGATGAACTCAATTACCAAATATTAAAGAACCTTCTTTTTTAATATTTAAATAGGCCTATTAAAAGACAACATTATCCTGGGAAGATTACATCCTCATACAAGATAGTCAGATTGGTATAATGAAGCAATTACACTATAATTGTCCCCTGGTGAAAAGAGAGAGAGGGATGTTTTAGACATTTTATACTCTTGTTTAAAGGAGTACGCTACTCAACTACTCCCTATATATTAATCCATTATTACCGACAACAAAACTAATTGTCCCAAAAGAAAGGCCTCAACTCCACTCCTACATTTCCACAAATTAAACAACTTGAAATGATAAGAGAATTGTGTACATACATCAGCACTGCATATGTACAGCCATGTCCACGGTTAAGCCAGCTTCCATGGCAAACCAATGATCACATTTCCAAACTCTGTTTAACTCTCGTCTTGACTGTTGAGGCCAATAGAGATGATGTTCGTAGTAGGAATAGGATTAACAATTCACTAGGTGAGAACTCTGAATGGATTAATCTGCTTAGTTCACCAGCATATGATCAAAGCCTCCTCCAGCATGAAGTGCTGGAACCCTATTCACTCCAACATTATTAAGCAGTTGTTGCAGCCATCGCCTTGTTGTCAGATCGTCCTGGAAGTGGTATTAGAGGAGGCAAATTAATCTTCTTGTAAGAAATTTTGAGACAATATGCACTCTAAAATCAGAGAGTAATTGTGATATGAGCACTACTTACACGAAGGCAACTGTTGAAAGTGCCATCTCTTAGCATATCTGGCAGGCAACTTCTCAGAGCATCACAGGCCCTGAATATGAATCATTCAAACGAAAATTGAAAAAACACCATTTTAGATCAATGAATCATGAAGAAAAAGAAAGCAAAGAAGAGATGCAAAAAGGAGAAACAAAATTTGGAAGAGACTTTTAAGATTCGATGCAACGTACCTTGGATTATCTGACAGTCGAAGATAACATCTGATAATGTGTTTCAACAACCGATTTGAATGTTGATCGGCAAGTGATGTAACCATGTTCCCCAGGACTCGACCTACTGCAAAGAATCGTTCTGCTGTAGTACAAATATAGTCCAACCCCACATCATCTAACAGAATCTTTTGAACTATAAATGTGGCAACCTGTCATATCAAAGGGATCAAGACTAAGATATTCATCATCCATAGTCCATCAATATTTGTAGACGGATCAACCTGGTTTTTGATATGAGAGTAAACAAAAGATAAATTGATCATATGCTAGATATTCTGTTTCAGATTTCACGATCTTGAGATTAAATTTGAGGCCAGCAATAGAACTCAAGATAACAATGTGCTTGCAGCTAATTGTTCATCACAAGAGATAAATTGATGAACATTTGAATCATATTCATGGGGACATGGGTCGAGAAAAAGCCTAGCATGTGCTTGAAAATGATTCAAGTAGAAGTGAAAACAATTAAGCAAAAGGCAAAAGTACTCAACTGTTTTGGACAATTCACTGCCCATTTCCATGGTTCGAAGACATAGTGGAATAATCTCAGTTGATAGAAGAAAACTTATAACCTCTGTGTCATCAACCTGGTAAAGAAAAGAATAACTGAGTTTCATATAACCTTTCATGCACATAATTGTCCAAAGACAAGACGAATTTTTCATTAGAATATGATGTTTAATGAACCAAAGAAAATGGAAGGAAAAACACACTCCACCATTAAGTGGAAAGGAAGTGAAAAGGGAACAAGTTAAGCAAATGCTGGCGATGATTGAGTACCTTCACTAGGGCTCCAATGACACCTAAACTGGTAAGCCTCAAATACTCAAAAGGCCTTGACTTGCTAGTTGTGTTAAGAAAAGGGTACAGATATAAAGGTATATGAGCTGCAAAGAGGACGTGTTTAACATATTAGTTCGAGGTGCATGATCTCACTGAAGAAGGTTTATACAATCCTTTCAAAGAACAATATCTAAGGATATTCTGCAATCACAAAGGAACATTTTAACTTCTTAACCGATATAGATCTGAGAATAGGATGAAGAACCCTACCATTCAGAAACAACATCCTTGTGTCTGGATGAGACGCCACACACTGTATGTACATGAACATTAAAAAACATCAATTCTAATGAATCAAGATTACTTTACAATGTAAACAAGCATATGTAAACACAAACAAGAAAACAGAGAAAACATTAGATATGTTAGCAAATTACTGTCTGAACCATCAGACTGGTCATAGGAGAAAATGTTAAAGCATAAAATGTGGAACCAGTATTCATGATACTTTCAAGCATAAATGTAAGACCCACAAATCTCAACTTGAGTAAGGTGTTAAATGAATGTTATGTAACAAGTCATTGTTGTTATTAGATATGCATATATATATATATATGGTAGAATGGTGTATATGTCTGTGTCTTATGAAAGGTTGAATAGGACGTTGATGATGTTTGAGATGTTCTCATTAATGAGTGAAAGAATTATAGACTTGAATGAGAATTATGTGCTAATATAAGGAGATTTTGTGGGTACTAGGATAAGGTAATTTTGGTATTCTTGATGTCAAAAACGAAATATGTGAGGTTCGATGGTGTCAAGTTGAGAGAAGTCTGGAAAAATATCTTACTAGCTCAACCTCAAGGTCTGCTAAATTGTTGTTTGGTATTTTAAACATAACTTTCCCTAAAAAGACTGGATTGAGGAGACTTGAGTAGCATTAGAATGTTAAAAGGACCTATAATTCATAAGAAATGACCGCCTCCTTGTTAACACCAAGGCAAGATTAACTACTGTTTAGGTGATTCGTCATAGATAGCAAAACAGAAATGGTTTTGTCCATTAGCTGCATACAGCGGTTAGCCGCTGTATTACTAATTATAAATAGATTGTTTCATCCAAAAAATAAAGAGGATCAGTTTTTACAACCCTGGAGAAGAAGGATTTTTAGAAATAGGGGGCTCATGGGACATAAATTAAGAGGGAAACTTGAATATTTCACTTAGATCTTAGTGGATCGTGAAAGATCTCCAAATATTAGGTAAGAAATAGAAGATTTGAAGCTAGGACATTACATATGGCATGAGCATACAAGTTTGATAAACAGTTTATTTATGTATTGAAATTATGAAAGAGATGTATGGCATTTGTCTTAGTTATTGTATTAAAATTAGAGAAGAGATAATATTGATTTTATCTGATGAAACATTTCAAGTTTTAAAGCCAATTTGATGAATGAGTATTAAGACTGTGCTAACAGCCTTAATCATCAATAGGAAAAATATCAATGAGTGATAGAGGCAAAGCAGTGACAATTAATTACATTGAACCCTTAACACTCAAATTCATCTAAGACATGAGGCATGACAGCAATGTAGTTCCTTCAAAGGAACTAGGAGAGCTTCTCCTCTTAAATCATAAAAGAAAACATACATAAACAAAAGAACATAAAAGGCCAAGATAATTGCAGAATTAAAATATAATATATAATGGATAAGAAGAAAGAGAATATTTAACCTGCAGAAGAGCGAGAGCATTGCAAACACGATTTGATTGTACAGGACTCAGGGCTGGTGGTGATAAAACAGGGTATATCGAAACTATCTCCTGGAAGTGAGAAATAAACATGCAGAAAAACATAAGTCAAGCACCTTAACAATCAAAAACATTGACAATATATTTGAAAAAACATACCGTTAATAAAGAAACAGTGGTAATTACCAGCGTGTGTGCGTGTTAAACTTTCCTCATGACCTCTAATTCGATGTACAACCAGCCCAACAATTTGCAGACAATCATTTAGAAGCCTTAAAAAATAAATCCCTAGTCAACGGAAAAAGGGGCAATTTTGCATGAAAATTTAACTTGGACCAAAAGTTTTGTAGCATTTGAAAAGAACTCCAACATTGTAAAAGAGTTCTGTTTAAACCCCAAATGGACAGAACCATAGATTCCCTTGTGATTCTGTCAAATTTAGACATCTTGACACTTTTTAATTATTTTTTATGGGTTCCATCCAATTTTCGAAAAAGGGACCCACTAACAGTTTTAGGTTTGTTTTAGGGCTGTCTTTCCATCTCTCCATCTTCGACCCTCCTCTATTCATCTTCGCCAGTATCGGTCAAACTTCATTCTATATATGGGGCCACTTTTCACAAGCCTTGAATTAGTGTCAGGAGCTTGGCTGCAAGCTTATGCAACCTTTTATGGTGGTATTGATGCTTCTGGTACAATGGGTAAGCATATTAAATATCCTTTTGTATCCTATAATATCTGTAATTCAAAAGCTATGTCAATGTCAGTGATCAAAGCTAATTGTAAAATGGATTATGTGGGCCTTGTAGGCGGCGCTTGTGCGTATGGAAATCTCTATCCGATGGGTATGGAATCAAAGCAGCTGCACTCAGCATGGTTCTATTTAATAATGGCAAGTCGTGGTGGCTGTGAACAGCTAGTCTCTGATGCAATCCAGGTCTCTCAGTGGTGCCTCCAGGGTACATCCATTACAATCACTGCTACAAACTTCTGCCCACCAAATTACATTCTCCCTAGTGAAAATGGAGACTGGTGCAATCCTCCAAGAACACACTTTAACATGCCTCAACCTGCCTTCAACACTATTTCCAAGTGGAAGGCAGGAATTGTACCTATTGTGTACCAGAAGTATGTTCACTAACTATATATCTTATCTTAACAATAAGATGGATAAATCAAGTTTTTTCTTGTGACAGAGTGAGATTAAAGAGAAGTGGTGGCCTCAAATCACCATCAATGGAAGGAATTACTTTGAGCTGGTACTCATATCGAACATGGGCAGAGCTGGAGTGATCACCCAAGTTTAGTCCAAAAGATTTAAATCAAATAGATGAGAAGCCAACAAGGAATTGAGGTGTCAATTGATAGAGTCTAATATCTCAATGGTCACGTTTAGAGTCCACACAAGTGATGGGAAGATCCATACAGAGGAGAAAAGGAGATGGAGAGAGGAGAAGACAGAAAACTGTTAATGAGCCCCTTTTGCCAGCTGAGGTGTACAATTGGCATAGTGGGATCACAAAATAATAAAAAATGTCAATCAGAGTCCAAAACAGAAACTAGGCTCCCGTTAATATAGGGTTTACAAACTTTTTACGATATTGGCATTCTCTTTTAACACTATCAAATGTTTGGATCTAAGTTAAGTTATGTCTAAATCTAAGTTAAATTCTCGTACAAACATTTGTGCCTAAATAAGAAGTGAAACGCATTATCTCAACAACAAAAGATAGAGGACCATTCTCCTAAACCACCAAGTAGTTTGAACTAATAACAAAGTCAATTTAGACCTTAAGAAAACTGTCATTCCCTCATCCTATCATGCAGTAATCCACAATTTTTTAGTTTCTTGTCAGCTTGGATATGAGAGTTTTAGAAACTGAGAGTACTCTCTAACATTGATAAGGATCTAACCTTTTGCATAATTTCTATGAAATCAAACATACTAGAGAATGGAAAAACACAAGATTGAACCAAACAAGGAAAAGTGGGAGACTGTAAATAGGCAACTTTACTACAAATAGCATACCTGTAGCAAGGCAGCAATGGTACCAAAAGAATTCCACAATAATGGAGCCAAATCTTGAAATAATTCTCTCTTCTAAAAAAATAAAGACAAGAAAAAACACAAGTTCATTAGGCATACCTGTATGAGTGCAGCAATAGTACCAATAGAATTCCACACAAAAGAAGCCAAATCTTGAAATAATTCCTTGTTCTAAAAGCCACTTAAGGAAATAAATTTGAAATAATATCATTGATGACGATGATTACTACAGTTTGTAGACAACTTTAATTCACAATCTACAAATGCAGACCTTGACTTCACTTACATAACCACAAACATGATCACTTGTATGTTATAGGGAAAGATGGGTTACTCTTAGTAGAATATAGGTGCTAATAGGGCATTCTTGGTTGGGCTCTCTGTCTTATCCTGTAAAAAGATATCAAAATTACCATTTACAACTATTTCTTTAATTTAGATCCACATCCTATATGAGTCTTGCTAGCAAATTAATTATAGTTAAATCTCAGAAAAACATTCATCAAAGTAAATCTTCTATAGGGATTACGTTGAGTTCAGATTATATGTCGGAAGAAAATCAGATGTTAGCTTTGGAAACACAATATCCTTAGATACTATTGCTATGTATGCCATGGAATATTAAGTTGTAGGATACAACAATGCTTGATATAGACCCACAGGTGATCCATTGAAATCCTTCAAAATGGAATACATCAATCTCAATAAAAGAGATGGCACAGATATCTCAATCTCCAATAAAAAGGGATTATTATATAATCTACTGTTACTCTAGAAAACAAAAACTGATAATGCAAAAGAACTGAAACCCAAAGCCAGCAAGAAAAATCCACCAATGTTTACCTCTCTTACCTGTTCTAGTATATGAAAATGATATGGCCAGCCAAAGTTGACAAATAAAATGCTTATACACGGTAATTTTATAAGTCGAAAGTATGTACACGATACTTTTATAAGTCGAAAGTATGTTACTAGCCACAACTTGGTGTTATATTTGATGCGAACTATCGTTCTTACCCCAGATTACAACACAATGCACAGAACCAGAAACTGAAAAACTAATCGAAATCAAACATAAAATAAAGCAAAAGTTCATTAACTAGTTACAAACTTTATTCCAAACTTTCAAGAAGCAATCTTTATAAAGAAAAGCTACCGAGTTCCTATAATATACAAACACATATCCAATCCCTAAATCCCAAACGTTGCTCATACCCAATTCCCCTATGACAATAAGAAAAGGAAAACAAATTAAAAAATAAAAGAACTAACTTCCCAAACAAGATTACAATCTGACAAAATTGCCGCAAATCTTCACCGTTCTGTTTCATTTCCCAAGAGCGAAATGTTGACAGAAGCGTGAAAAGGATCGTATTCTCACCTTAGAAAGCTCCAGAAGGGCGTTTTCTCGAAGATCCGGGTTACTTAGCTCAAGAACCAAATGCTCTGCGGACGCCATCTTCCTGTCCTTGCTCGCCGGAGTTCCTCCGGCGGGGGACGGAACAGAGGCGCTGGGCCCGCCAAACGCTGCGTTCATAGAGAGGGATTGAGGGAGATTCGTCATCTTTTACCACCAAAGTTCTCCTCTTTTCTTTCACCTTTCTCGCAATTAGTTTATATTGGCGCTCGAAGAGAGACAGAACAGTAATCTAGGTGCGACTGATGTTCTTAATCGTTATAATGGAATGTAAGGTAATATATAGAAAAGGCACGAAAGAGCGAATAATATAACGTAATAAAGCGGAACAAGAAAAAAAAAAAAAAGAAATGGAATGTTTAATAAATTATTATTATATTTTTATATTAAAATAATTGTTACAGATTTATTATTTTATTATTAATTATATATAATATATTATTAATTATATAAAAATATTATTATTATTTATTTATTTTATTTTATGTTATTTATATTTTTAAAAGGTAATTAAATAATTATTTTTTTTATTTTTATTTTAATTAATAAATTATTTTATTTTTATTAATTATATACAATTTATTATTAATTACATAAAAATATTATTACTAATTATTTAATAAATTTTATTTTGTTCTATTCTAATTTATATTTAAAAATAATTTATTTATATTTTTATTTCTATAAAAATATATATGAACAATTAAAGAATAATTTGTTTGTTTAAATTTTTATATAAATATAAATATAAATTATTTTTAAATATAATTTTTATTTTATTATTAAATATATAGAATTTATTATTAATAATATAAAATAATATTATTAATTATTTAACAAAGTTTATTATATTAAATATTATTATATTCTATTTAATATATTAATGTTTTGACTTGGTCACAGTTGGTATTAAGAAGAAATATTGAGGGTATATTGAATAATATGTATTTATTAGTTTACGTTCCATCCTTAACTCCCGAATGGGAGATTTATTATTTTCGTTGTTTAGGATAGAATAGAACATAATATGAAATCATTTGTTTCCATCTCATTCTATTCCGTTATGAAATCCTCAACGAAACGATGAAAGTGTGTTATGTTCCATCCCCTTCCATTCTTAACCTCTCAACCAAACAGGGCCTAAGTATCCCGTACTTGGTTTGAAGTCTGAAGTTTGACCCTAAAAATCCAGAGTTATAGTCATGCAAGATAAACAGAGAAAGGAGCAATCAATGAATAAGATTTCAAGTTTGAGACACTCAAAATACATTTATTCATATTGCATAAACATCAATCATGCTTTGCTATTCATGTTTACTCGAATACAAGTCGGATTTAGGAACATCAATTAATGGTGTAGTTTCATTTATCTGCTGTGAACTGGTAAGAAGCGTAGGAAAGAGTACCATTGTCCCAGCTGTGGTGTATGAGTTTGGCCTTTGAACTTTCCCCAGCAGCTCCAATGGCCACATGCAATGGGTAAAAATGGTCTGGCCATGGTTGAGCTCGTTTTGCATATGGTGCCTTGGCTTCATAGTCATTCACATCATCATATCTGCACAAAGAGAAACATTTAAATTTCAACTTCAAAGTATCCGTGGAAAGAGATCGTATAGATTTAAAGTATCTGCACAAATAGAACGAATCAATTTCAGCCTTGGAGTTTCTGCACAAAGAGAAACATATAGATTTCACTTCAAAGTATCTGCACAAAGAGAACGTATAGATTTCAACTTCAAAAGTGTCTGCATAAAGAGAACGTATAGATTTCAACTTCAAAGTATCTGCACAAAGAGAACGTATCAATTTCAGCTTTGGAGTATCTGCGCGAAGAGAAACATATAGATTTCAACTCCAAAGTATTTGCAAAAAGAGAATGTATAGATTTCAAGTATCTGCTCAAAGAGAACGTATAGATTTCAACTTCAAAGTATCTGCACAAAGAGAATGTATCAATTTCAGCTTCAAAGTGTCCACAGAAAGAGATTGTATAGTTTCAACTTTCAAGTATCTGCACAAAGAGATGAATAGATTTCAACATCAAAATATCTCCAGAAACAGAACATATATTTTGCAACTTCAAAGTATCTGCACAAAGAGAACATATAGGTTGCAACTTCAAAGTATCTGACAAAGAAAAAGTATAGATTTCAACTTCAAAGTATCTGCACAAAGATAAGAAATGTAGATTTCAACTTCACAGTATGTGCACAAAGGCCTTTGATTACCTTCCATCGAGAAGAGCATTCTTAAGCCAAGTATCGAACTCGGCGGCCCAGGAAGCAACAGGACTGCCGCTTGGTTGCATGGTCCTCAGGTTGTGAGTAGCAGAACCAGAACCAATGATTAGGACACCTTCATCCTTAAGAGGCGCGATTGCCTTCCCCATGTTGTAATGGTGAGTAGCATCTTTATCACACTGGACTGATAGTTGGCAAACTGGTATATCAGCCTCAGGATACATTAGCATCAATGGAACCCAAGCACCATGATCAAGCCCTCGTTTTGTATCTTCATGAACCGTCTTGAATCCTGATGCTACAAGCAGCTCTTTTACCCTCTTTGCTAGTTGAGGTGATCCAGGCGGCGTATACTTGAGCTGTTAATCACATCAGGAAAAAAGCCACATCACAAGAAGTAAATAAACCGATTTGCCAATTTCATGTCCCCAAGAATCAAAAACCCATCCAATCCAAGCATTGATAGTGCGTGCAATATGGGAAAACTATCTGCTTTATCAAGTTCACAACATCAATTTTGTTCCAAATTACAATCCAAAAGGTAAACCACTCTCCACTTCTCCATCTACATCCTGTCCGCCCCATCAATAAGAACGGGCTGTCGAGGTACTTTTCCATATAAAATTGCAATTCTAATGGAAATTTTCAGCTCACAGCTTCCTCTAACAATTAGCCTTCAACCAACTACAACTATCAATTCAGAAAGCAAATCAAATAGCAGAAACCTTATGAACTCTCAAAATCGATTTATGAGTACAGCACCCCAAAAGAACATAGCTTGAAGATACGCGTATCAGAAAACAATAAAATCACGTAAAATTTACCTGGTACATGGGCTTTGGGAAGCCATAGAAGTCGTAAATCGTGTCATTCCGGTGAACGACATTGACGGAGGGCTCTTTGGTGTCCCAGTGGCCGGAGATGACAAGAATTGCCGAAGGTTTATCTTTAAAAATATCTCGCTGCCATGACTGGAAAAAACTGCGTGCTTCAATGGACTCGTCAATGGAGAGCATCGGCGAGCCATGCGACAAGTAAAAAGTGTTCTTGATTATACCCATTTTCCCAAAAAGCTTACTGATCAATACCCAATTTTCTATTTTCCAGATTTCAGAGACGATTCAAGAGAATTGGCGGTTGAAAAACTCTGGTTGACCGGTCACTTCCTTGAGGAAATTGTCTTTGCCGCTATCTTGTCGTGTTGAACTTAAGCTTGTCCTGTCTTATAAATAGTTTTTTCTTTTTCACTTGTTAATTTGGAAAATTTGGAAATTTGGTGTAACTATCGTGTGATAATTGATAACAGGTTACTTAGATGGGCGGCTTACCTGATATCGTGTGAAAATCTTGCTAAGCTCCGTGAAGTCCAGATCGTCTGTCGAAGACAATCCTGTCTTACCTTGTATAAGACCAAAATAATGCTGTTTTTGCTTAAAAATTTTAAACCACGCCTTCCTCTATGCTCCTCCTCTTTCAAAGCATAGCCAAGCCGCTTACACAAAGAAATATATTATTATTACTTAATTTATGTTTTAACAGGAAACATGTTATTATTATTATTCAAATATTTATTATTATTCATAATATTATTAAATGATTATTATTTTTGTACTTCTCCACTTTTGCACTATTAGATTTTTATTAAAAATATTTATTATTATTCATAACATTATTAATTTTCTTATTATTATTAAGTATATATATATGTATATCTATTATTACTATTATTATTATTTATTTATTAAATTTATTTTCATTATTATAATAACTTCTAATTATTATTATTAAATTACTAATTATTATTATTAAATTTATTATAATAATTATTAAATTCCTTATTAATTTTTTTATTAATATATTTATTATTATTATTATTATTATTATTATTATTATTATTATTATTATTATTATTATTATTATTATTATTATTAT
>JANTPM010000246.1:48130388-48144206 GCA_025434745.1 Erythroxylum divaricatum
TGCAATAAGCCTGTTCCTCTATAATTAGAGGCCAGTATCATGCTCAGTCAATAAATACAGTGAAACCTATCAGTATGACTCATAATTACCAAAATACCCTTGCTAACAGTAACGGGATGTTACATTAACATTTATGGTTGGGTTTTCACCATTAGAAATGTCACATCTAATCATTTATACGAGATGAAATGTTAAATACTTATTATCAAACTTTTGGTTTAAAGCTTCTAACTTCGTCTCGAATGTGATCACCACGTTAACACTATGAATAGCTCCTGATTTTGGTTTTGGCCTCTTATTGCTCCATTAGTATTTATTCCTATGATGTTTGCAATCAACTCTTTTAATTGTTATGGAGTTTTAAAACAGTGGTCCTACTTAAAGATGCATCATCAATTGCTTAGTTGGAAAGCTTAATCTGTTATGAAATATTTACATCTGCAGTACTAAATCAAGTTTATATTATGGACACTTTCTCAATAGCTCCTTCCATCTCTCCCAAATTTCATACAGTATTTCACCCTATAATTGTTGAAACAATATGTCACTCATAAGTCTTGTTATCCTTGATAAAAAATATCTTGTTAAAAACTTTTCAATAAGTTTGTATTAGGTGGTAATGGACACAGAAGGCAAAGACTTCAACCATAATTTAGCTATACCCCTCAATATGTGAAGGAACAAACTTAAATGAATCACATCCTTTAATGCTCTATCAATCTTGAATGTATCATAAATCTTTTTAAAAAAATAGTGATGTGTACATTTAGATCCTCATTTAGTGGGCTATCAAACTATACAAGATGTTGGACAGTTTGAATCATGTTAGGATTTATCTCAAAATTATTGGCCTCCACTGTTGACCTAATAATATTAGACTTTATCCCCATAAACAAGGGTCTAGTATAATCTCCTATAGTATAGGGTCCTCTTTGTCTTGATAGTATGTTTGGTAACCATAACATCATTAATTACCTAAATCATAAAAGTTAACAAACAAATATAAGATCAAGAAAGAAAGTTCTAAAATAAATAAATACTGAAAGAGAAAATGATTAGAATAATAAAAAATAAAATTTTCCTAATATTTTATCCTTTGGCAATGATGATAAAAACTTGATTATGATGCATGCTTCCAATAAAACCTATCCTGAAGATCCCTTAGGCAAGTGGACGTATCGTTTTTATAATATAATTTAGTGAATACAAGAGTCAATATTGTGAGGATTATAGGTGTTCGTACGTATCATCTTTTTATCATCTAATTTAACAAAATAAATGATTAAATTAAAAAAGAAGATTAACTAAACTAAAATTACTCATCTAAATCACAAACTCAAGTAATGAGCAAAAAATCCCTTAAAAACCTTTATGTTTAAAATTATCTTAATTCAATGATTAGCCCTAATTTATAAGATCGATGAGAACTTCAAATTTACAATTACTTTTTTCTTAAGAAAACAACTTATATCTTTAAGTTGTTTGATTGAAATCTCTTTTTAATCAAAATTTTCAAGAATGTATTAATTAATTTTATGCATTCCTTTGATAGACTTGACTCTGACCTAGCAGACTTGTATAGTCTTATCTGTAAGGTTCCATGTAACTTTTATTATTCCTACTATGTTCTATTTATATATATAATTTCTCACTTACTATATATGAAATCTGAAATTGAATCAAAATGCTTACATATTTCAATTTAAGCACAATAAGTAATCATGAGTAATTCACAATAAATTTGTGGCCTTTATTATATCAAAGAATCATCCCAAAATAATAGTTTTATGATTAATCTCATTAAAATCTATTTCAATTTAGTTCGTACTCAGGTAAAGAAGACTAACAATAATTAAGAAAAATAAGATTAGAGAAACAATTCTCAAAATTGTTAAAATGTTGATGTTCTTAGGTTGAATCTTAATGTAATTCCCTTATTTCCTCTAAGATTGTTCATTTTTTGTCTTAACAAAGATAGTTATTAAATCGTTAGCGACGCATAAAAATATTTCTCCTAAAGTAGTTGTTAATACAAATAAGAGAAACTCCGTTATAGCTATTATTGTACATTTTTTATATCCTATAAATAGAGAAAAACATAGTAAAATAAGAAATTGAAAGATTTCGTTAAAATTGTTCGTTTGAAAATTTCCCGAAAAGCTAATCATAGATTTTTCACTCCATCGGAACAAAGATATTGTAGTTCAACTCCTAGCAACTATTATATGGTCTCTTAGTTTAATTCCCAGAAGCTCCTTTCATTATCACGAAATCCTAAAAAAATTCAAAAAGTCTTACCTAATATAGATCTGTGTTCTTCAAAGATGTAAAAAAACCTTAATTTACATAAAAAAAAATCACCATCAATACAAGTTATAAACACATGTTCATATTGTACTTATGTTAGCTTAGTAACTTCACAATCGTGCATTCTAAGGTTCACCTTAGTAATACAGGTTTGAAGCTCATAAACATAGGTTTATATTTAAGATGTGCTCTTTATATGACAAGTTC
This sequence comes from Erythroxylum divaricatum, assembly GCA_025434745.1. Taxonomy (NCBI): domain Eukaryota; kingdom Viridiplantae; phylum Streptophyta; class Magnoliopsida; order Malpighiales; family Erythroxylaceae; genus Erythroxylum; species Erythroxylum divaricatum. The sequence continues at coordinate 48,132,903 of JANTPM010000246.1, forward strand.
TCCATAAACCAAAATAGACAAGAGACCAATATAAAGTATAACACGAGGCCATGTTTGACTTATGTTCTAAATATTGGTCATGTTCAACTCGTGTTCAATAAAATTTGTGGTAAAACTTCTTTAAATTGGCTTTAGCTTGTCCAATTTCATTCATTCTTTCTTAAAGAACTAAAACAAGGTCTATACCTAAAATATAATCCATGTTGAGTTCCAAATCATTTAAATACAAGCAAATACTCTAAAAATCGTGTTAAAAACATAATTTGATTAGCATTTATCACATATCATATGCTAACTCAATTGTTATGCCTTATTTTCACACAAGAAGAGCTTTTTATCTCTTGTATATTCAAAGTATAACTCTCAATTGCATCCACAGCTAAAGAAGAGTTGTAAATGTATACATGTTAAATTCATAATTGACATACTCTCAAATTATCTTACGTGAGATGTGAATTTTATAGATTATAGAGGTATTTGTAAAAATTGCTTTTTAAACAATGCTTATTAAGTAAACCCAATTGGAGATGGGTTAAATAGAAATCAAGTATTAAATATCAAGGACCCAAATTTAACTGGGTACTTATAATATATTAATTTCTTTACCTTGTAGGTCAATATCTAAGTGGCATTTATTAAATTTCAGCTATCGGTATCACCTCTATTAATATCAAGTGAGAAACATCAATAATATCTTTAGCAATTTATTTCAAAAATAAAATCACCATGACCGTTCATACATGAACTAAGTTAAAAATTTGGTATCCAAAGACCAATTATTAAATCAAGTGAGGAAGATAACGAGGTAATCATTGGTGATACATAAAAAATGCTTACACTTTTCATACGCTTGCTTCACCAGAACTACCCTAATTTGGAGGGGTTTCTAGAGTATCCTTTACCTTTACGTTGTCATTTAAGGACTAACGTATTTATGTGATTTTCACGATGTCGTTTGATTGTTTACTTGGAGTTTATCGTGCTGTCGTTTTTAGCTTTGCCTTAATGTAGGAGAAGATTTGAATTTGTATTTATATCTCATTTATTTCAATAAATTTTAAACTTTTCGACAACAAACATTTAAATATATTGACTTGGCATACACGTTAAGGAGAAAATAAATATAGATAAGGAGAGAAAGGTAGACTAATCCTTACATTAGTGTATAAATATTTTTAAAAATTATTCATTTATTTGACAAATATTATTTATATACATTTTCCTATATAGAGTTTTTAAGAAGGGAGAAAGGTTTTTTCCCCCCTCTTTTGATGCTTATAACTTTATATACCCTTTTTAATATGTCCAAAAAAAATGGGAGAGAATAATGATATTGAAGTTTGATTATTCATAAAGCATGAATTAAGGAAGGGCATGCATTACATATTGCTTTAACATAGCAGCAGCTTAATAAATGTCGTATATTTTTTATAATGTTACAAAATATTTTCTCCATAAAAATGGGAGAATATCCTAACCTATAGTTTCAATGATATTAAAATATAGCATTACTAATAAATTTACTTTTAGTGATGTTAGTAGCTTTCTTTTTTACGAGAAAAAACCCATAAAACGAAAGACTAAAAACTAAACCAAAGCCAGCAGGCTTACCCCACACACCCAGATCCTACAAGCCTTTCCCTATCAAATGGATTACAATCAGAGTTATCTAACAATAAAAGAAGATCAAGACAAGGAGGACAAGTTTCCCAATTATGAAGGTTTGCATATAATAAGGCTACCCGAGCTAAAGAGTGGGTCGTCCTATTGGCAATCCTGTGCATCCATTGGAAGGAAAAGTGAAGGAAATAGCGCTTGAATGCTAAACAGTCCAAAGCCAACATTCCAATCTCAGAACGATTAGTAGACGAATTTGTAAGCGCTTGTATAGCTAACAAACAATCCGAATCAACAACAACATGATCTATTTGTTTATCTTTCAGCCATGATGACGCATCTCTGATCGACATGAGTTCAGCAATAAGTGGCTCGAACAATAAGGAATAATGTTCGGAAAGAGCAGTTACAAAGCATCCCCTTTCGTCTCTAAGAACTGCAGCAAATCCCATTGCATTTTGTTCCTTAAAAATAGCCGCATCAACATTGCATTTTACAAACCCAGCCGAAGGTTTGCGCCAACCTATTGTATTAGAAGAAGAGGTACTCACTTGGCCACTAACTCTCCCAAAACTCCTCCTAGACTCTTGCCAGTCATGAATAAAATTGTCAGCAAAAGTAACAATCATATAGGGGGAGATGTTCTTACCTTGCCAGACTCTAAGGTTGCGATGGTACCAAATACTCCACAAAATAGCCAGTAGACAAATTAATAAAGACATTGAAGAGTTAACCAAAATATCCCCAATAAATCCTTCAATCCCCTGAGATGGAAGCCTCACCCTCGCAACAGCCCAGCTTTCCTTTACCTTAGTACACTCCAGAAGCACGTGAATCAGATCTTCCTCACAGCCACAAACGTCGTAACCAGTAGAGATCTCTAGTCCTTTACGCGCCAGCTTCCCCTTACAAGGAATGAAGCCCCTCAAACAACGCCAAGTAAAATCTTTGATCTTCGATGGAATAGGTAGACTCCACAGGCGATTCCAAGGTTTTTTCGTCAAAAAATTGACCTCATCCGCAATCAATCTAAGAGCTATTTTGTAGCCAGATCCAACATTATAAACCCCGTCTCTATTATGATGCCATATCAATTGATCTGGAGGCTTAGCATATGCAATAGGAACTCTAGAAATCCGATCAACATCAAATGACGTAAATAGTCCTTCAATCAGCGATTCATCCCAACCTGCCCCCGATTCGTTAAAAAGTTCTCTGGCTTTCATGTTACTCAAGCTTGGAATTGGAGGGGAGGTGATAAAAAAATTAGTGTCATCCTTGATCCAAGGATCTTTGAACACATCAATCGAAGCGCCATCTCCAAGTCTCCATCTAACCCCAGATGTCAAAATGTCCTTAGCAGCGTAAATACTTTTCCAAATAAAGCTGGCTTTTCCTCGATCCTTAGCCTCCATAAAGTTACCAGAAGGAAAATATAGCGCTTTAAAAATTTGACTTGGAAGCGAATCAGGATAAGCAATGAAACGCCAAGCCTGTTTACAAAGCATAGCCAAGTTGAAACAATGGAGGTCCCTGAATCCCATGCCTCCATATTTTTTAGGCACACATAGACGTTCCCAACTCGCCCAATGTATATTTTTCAGGTAATAGTGCCCGACCCCCATCAGAAGGAGTTCATCATCTTTTGTAGATCATCACAGGTTCCACGTGGAAGAAGGAAAACGCTCATACAATATGCCGGCAACGCTTGAGCAACTGTTTTAATAACAACTTCTTTACCCGGTCTAGATAACAACTTGTTTTTCCAACTCATAATTCGCTTACTAAGCCTATCTTTAATGAAAGCAAACACCTGTTTTTTCTGACGACCAATCAAAGACGGCAGTCCTAAATATTTCCCATGATCAAAAGGAGTATTTACACCTAGAATAGCTTCCACCGTGTTTCTGTCGATTGTTGAAGTATTAGAACTGAACATGATTCCAGATTTCTGATAATTAATCGCCTGGCTTGAAGCCGTTTCATAAATGTCTAAAATCCTCTTTATGTTATGCCCCTCCCTCGCAATTGCTCGAAACAATAGAAAGCTATCGTCTGCGCAAAAGAGATGAGAAACATTAGGACTACCTGGACAAATCATAGCTCCATGGACATCCCCGCACGACTCCTTTCTTCTGAGTAATGCAGAAAGACCTTCCGCACAAAGAATGAATATATATGGAGACAGTGGGTCACCCTGTCTCAACCCACGCTTCGGTTGTATGGACCATTGAAAGCCACAGAATAATTAACCGTAGTGACACACATCATTATAAGCTCCACCCAGTTTCTACCAAAACCCAGCTTTAACAGAAAAACCATAGATAATTCCAATCGACTCTATCGTACGCTTTACTAATATCAATCTTAAGGGCCACTTCTCCAACTTTACCTTTACCCTTGTTCCTCATGTAATGTATAATTTCAAACGCCATCATAATATTATCGGTGATGAGTCGTCCTGGAACAAAAGCAGACTGCATAGGAGATATGGTCCTAGGGAGGATAGTTTTGAGTCGATTCGCAATCACTTTGGCCATGAGTTTGTAAAGGACATTGTATAAAGCTATTGGAAGAAAATCTTTCATACAACTGGGATTATCATTTTTGGGAATCAAAACATTCAAAGCATCATTGAGTTTAGCCGACAATTCGTTATGCTCTATCCACTTGCAGCAACTGTTGAAAACATCCACTCCCAATATATGCCAACATTTCTGAAAAAATGCCGGGTTCAACCCTTCCGGCCCAGGTGCCTTATCCGGATGCATATCAAACATCACTTTCTTGACTTCCTCCATCCGTAAGAGTGCCATCAAACATTCATTATCTTCCTGAGTAACCACCGAAGCTATAGAATCTAAATGCTGGAAATCAGAGTTGCCTGAAGCTGAGAACAATTAGACGAAATAATCGACAATAATTTTACTCATACCCTCGTGGTTCGAAACTTTCTGGTCTTGAGCATTATTCAGAGCCGTAATATGATTAACTCTCTTCCTCTTAGAAGCTTGCGCATGGAAATACTTGGAATTCTCCTCCCCATATTGCATCCAAAAGATCTTCGATCTTTGTTTCCAATATATCTCCTCTTGTGCCAAAAGTTTATTAAACTCGGTTTTTTGTGCCCCCAGCAACTCATATTGATTCTGGCTACGCAGCCAATTCATATGTCTCTTGAGAATGCATACTGTTAGTAGTTATTACAATGTAATTAAGTAATATATGAAAGATCAAGTTAAATGGAAGGACAACATGAGAGAAGAAATAAGTTAAAGCAAAAAAAAAATGATCAAAGTAGAGCATAATATAATTCAAGAGATTTCCAAGACGATTCAAGTCAAGTAAACAAAAAATGAAAGATGAAGTCACTCCATATGTAACAATCATTATAATCTTCTTATAACCTTATCTTTGTCATATTTCAATGAATTAGAAGTTCAATTATTAGATGATAATTTACACATAGGACATATTGCATATTCTTTGTCATAACCAAGAGAAAAAATAGGAAGGTTTTAAAAAATATATTCAAACAAATTTTAAGGAACTTCTAAATTGATTTTTAATCAAATTTATTCAAAGAAATAGGTTTTTTATCTTTGAAAGAACACGGAGGGTTGAAATTTTAAATTACTATATGAGTAGGTATTTTGATATTATATACATACATCAATTGGAATTGTTCACTAACCGAATTCACTTATATTTAATTTATAATTTAAATATTATACTATTAAGATAATTAAAAACTTTTAAATATATCTATCAAATGTAAATATGCAATGGTATATTTTTTTGATACTGTAATAAATTAACAAAAGAATAGTATTTTTTAGTTACATAAATATTAAAAATATAATGCATATATGAGTTGTAATTTGCTATTTGAAGTCAACTGAATAGTTTCACTAATTTATATTAATTATTTATTTGAAAATTTTGAGTTACTTCCTCTAAGATTTTGCCGATTGAAAGAATAAGTCTCACTTATAATATAAATAAATATATTGTATATATTTATATGAATGTGTAAAAAATCATTATATGTTAAAAGATATGCATAATTTATATTCTACCTTGAATTTTTAATTTACTTATTTAGATTGGCAAAATGATATGTATTTAATTATATTGTGTCTTTATTTTTTAAATCCACTTATTTGAGATAATTATATTGTGTCGTTATTTTGAAACAATATTTATTCAATATAAATATAAATAGGATTATACATTATTATAATGCGTATTAAAAAAGGAATATTTATGTTTTGTATTGACTTGTTTAAGAATATTTAATTAGTACACTGATTCTATATATACATAATCTTAATTTTATAAATTCATTTATTTAAAAATATTTATATTTTATCTCATTCTTTCAAATATTTATTTCAAATAAATATAAAGAATGAATTATTTGCAGAAAGATAAGTCATGTATCAAATAATAGTAAAAGTAGCTCTAGTTTATACATATGTATATATGTATATATATAACTAAAATTTTAAATATGTATTATATAAACATGATATGAGCTTAGTGTATATATAAAGACAGTTGAATTACAACAAAAATAATATTTTCATATACATTAAATTACTTTCACCTATATATATATATATATTGTAAAGTAATGTTTAATGTGCACAAGTTTTAAAAAGATTTATGTATACTGATAATTTTGCACAAATATTAAACAGATTAATTTATATTAATAATTATATACAAAGAGAGAGAGAGATAAATAATTATTTTGTTTGGTAATCAACCAGTTAATTTTTTTAAAAATTTCTCTGTAAAAGCGTTTTTGGTGATCAGCTAATAAATTTTTGATTGGTTTACAATTGGACCTTTTATTTTTTAATAGTGGTGAAGACCTTTTAAAATACACTTGCTATGATAATTATTATAATTAAATGCAACTAATTAAATATAATTAATTAATTAAAATATAATAGAATATAATTTAGGATATCACAACTCTTGCTATAATAATAATAATAATATAAATATAATTAAATAATTAATTAAATATAATATAATTAAATAATTAATTATATGATTGTCCAATGTTTTTTAGTTATTATTATTATACATTTTATATTTTTATTAAAACTATAAACATAATTTTTGTAAAATTAAATATCTAAAGTATAATTTCTTATGAGATATTAAATGATTCTCTCATAATTCATTTTACACATAAATAGTTAATAGTAGATAGCAAATTTTACTAAACATCTTTAATAAATAACCTATATTATCTACTAATCAAATCAATCGATATAATCCACTATCAACAAACCGCTAATAAAGTCAGTTAACAATTAATACAATTTATTATTTGCCAAAAAGGCCATAATTCATACCACAAGAAGTAATTCTTACCGTTTATCTCTTAATAATACTACTTTACACCCAAAGTTATAAAAATAATAGTCATTACACTGTAGCGTTACGAAAATAGTACTTGTTATAAGGAATGAAAGGGAAGTTTATGAAAAATGAAGTAATACAACAGAAAGGAGATGATGGCCTTCTATATATATAATATGAAAACCAAATATTCACTCCTATTGAGTCAGTACTCTGTAGAATTTACACGACATTACTACACAGTTCAACAAGAAGCTTCGCTTATTGAACAACTTGACAAGTTGAAATACTCTTTAGCCCTGCACCAAGTTGCCGGGTTCTTGCAAAGGGTCAGCAGCTTCAGTTTCTGAATGACAACTATTGAGCACAGTTCAATATGTCTACTGGTTTTAGGTTCAAAAACCGGAGTTTTACGGTCACAAGAAACACCACATCAAAGCTCAACACATAGGATGTTTAATGTGTGGACTTCATTTACATAGGATGTCTCAGATTCGTAATATGCGTTTTAATTTGTAGACCTGCAAATATAGGAAAAACTTGGTCAGACATTTTGCAGACATGGGCAGCAGTCAAAAAAGAATTTCAATCTTTATTCCAACAGGTTAGAGGTGGTGCATCACGTAACTACAGCACTGACAACTATAGGTCCGCATAACAATTACTCGATATGGAGTAACAACATAAGAACAAATGTCTACACAATCAGTATTGGTTTAATGCATAACACTAAACACAAATTTGGACAGTTTTCATAGTTATCAGTTTCTTTACTACGATCATCACTCAATGTAAGTGTCTTCCACTCTTCTCTTCTTTTTCTATTCATCATATGTTCATCGCAAGCAGTATAGTAGGTTGCTTAGAAGCCAAGCAAGAAACAAGCATTTCCGAGTCCAACTATTGCATGTCCAATCCCTAAACTAGAGAAATTTACAGAATAGAAGGCATACGAGAGACATGCTCATTCCACAAAACATGGGAATAGATGGCTAATGAGAAAAACTACCCACCTGGGCAGTCCTAGAAGGCAGGGGCACCTCCAAGCAGTTTCCAAGGCCATCAACTCTTGTAGATACAAAGAAGAACAGCATAAGGAAAGCTTAATCAAATCAATACGAAGAGAAAGAGAGTACAAAACTCTAATTTACAAGGAACAAAAAAAGACGCAACAACCTTTTGTTAATGGTTCTCTGAAGATATTGGTTAGCCTTTACATGCCCCTGACCTCCATACTTCTTTTCATCAGTATTCAGTATGATCTGTGTAATCACGAAAAGAATAGGATGTCTAAGACAGTGTCTGCAGAATTTTGAAGGCAAAGTTTTTCCACAAACTTAAAGTTTTGTAGACCAAAAATTCAACTGTATATGATGGCTATCCCAATATTTGATCCTCAACTAGAAATAAGAATTCAATGTGAAACAAAATCTACAGAAATATAACATCCTTCCAGTTTGTAACTTACTTGATACTCTCCAGCTTCTTCTACACCTAAACTGTACCTTTCATATGTATTGGTTGGATGAAAGTTGAACACAAAGAGAAGAGGACCTCTTATATAAGCTATTACCTGTAAATAGCAGAGAAAATTCTTCTTTTACTAACTTATTTTAACATTCACTAATTCACAGCCACCACAAGTGATGAAGAATAGATATCAAGGTAACATCAACAAGACAGGCCCAATGAAGTTCATCAAGAAAAACCCAACCTATTCACATCAATTTCAGAGTATTGAGAAGGAACATCTCAACCCTCTAAACCACATTTCATGCACAAAATCTTTCTTTTCAAAATAGGATTTTCTTTTTCCCTCATAAAACATAGGATGCTTTCTTTGCGGATGGCACACCCTATCTTCAAACACAGAAGCAGCTTCCAAAGTGGACAATCCTCACAAGTTGTCAGATCACCACGATTAAGTTTTAGTGAAATCCTTAGTTTGGATTCTAATTTGACGTTTTGAACATTTGAACTTTTATATGCATGCTTACAGTAACAATCAGCAATTCGGAAGTTAGAAACTTATGAAGTACACTGAAATGCATAGAATCATCTGGCCCTGAAAAAAGTATACAGGATTATAATATGCCATATACAAATGAGCATCCGATTAAACATAAACTGCATACCATGGTGGTATCATTTATGTGGTGAATGTTTGGAATACCCCTTGAAAGCACTCTTTGGTTTTCATCTAGGCTCATTAGATCCTGAAACACAAGGAAAAGTTACTTAGCTTCTTCTTAGTTGAAAACAATTCTAGCATTTCCTCATACCTCGTACAGTGGTACTTCAGATCCATGTTCAACAGAACAAATTCAAGTAATTGTACATACTTCTAACTAACTATGTAGTATGAAGTCATAAGATAAGCACCTTGTCAAAGGAAAATAACTGTTGGTGCACAGCTTCATTCGCCAGTAAATCCCAACTACGATTAGCAAGTGAATAAGAAAAATTGTTGCTCGGCATTGGGAACTCAACCCTCTAGTAGATTGGAAGGTTGTTAATAAGAAGAAACATGAATGTCAAGATCACTCAGTCCTTCTTCTATTAAGAACTTCATAAAAAAGATTAAAAACGTGAAAAATACCTTGGGATGTCCAAATTCATTTCCAATGAAATTCAGGTAAGCCCTCCCCCCAATCGTAAAGGTAAGCATTCTTATCATCTGGGGCACAAGACGAGAAAGAACAACTCAATAACATAAGCAGCATACAAGATCCACTACATTCTTACCCAACCTAACTAATATTGACCAGTGAGGGAGTAAGGGAGACAGGAGAGGGAGAGAATAGCTGGTGTCTAATTCTAGGTCATATTAACTTCCTGTACAAAATAAATAACATAAACAGTTTAAACTCTTCACTTGACCTTTAAATGAGATGAGTGAAAAAAGGGAGAAACGAGATGGAATAAGTCATACTTTGTGCAGACATGATCCTCTTATCAATAATTGTTCTGAATTGGGATGCTCCTTAATGTCACCGAACAATATTTCTGCAAATGATTGGCCTCCAGAGATCGACTGCTAAGCAACAGGTAACAGCAGCATGTAGTCATTAATTAAAACATAGCAGTCACAGACAGAAGTTTAACTTATATAAAACGAAGTTTTTTAATGTGTTGAAAGAAACTGATATCGAAGATTACTTGGTTGTGATTTTCAGCATACAAAAGCATCTTATCAGCATATAGTTTGTTGCCTATTAATGTGTTGACAATCTGCAAAAGAAGTAAATTTAGTACGTATAGGAAATAGAACATCCAAAAGTGAAACACTAACACTCTCTGGTAAGAGGATCTATAGAGAAGGGGATGACCTTGCTCATGCTCCATTGGTGGTCTGGAATATCTTTAAGAAGAGACAACCACATCTCTGTTGCAGAGGTATTGACATAATAATCAAATCCCAATCCCCCTTGTGTAGTTGGTTCACATAGTCCAGGATAAAAAGTTGACTGATAGGAAACCAAACACGTTATCATCACATAATTGGCCTTTTGTTTCCGTAAAAAAAAAAGAAAAGTGACAATAGAATAACATGTTATCAACCAAGTTTCAGTACAATAACAGTGGAGCTAACAGAAATATTCTAAAATAGGATACCTAACACAAAATAATGCTATTAAATTTCTAACATAATAGGTTTTACTGAACATCATAAAATTCCTTTCAATCCGTGAAGAATTGGAACCTCTATCAAATGACTGTTCACCCTTAAAAAGCTACAACTTCGTCATATGACTCTTCACCTTTGGAAGAGTTTCATCAAGACATTCATGCTTGAACTGCTACTCATGAAGTTGATCTAAGGCTCAAAACCTCCATTTTGTCAATTAAAAGAACCAAAAACATAAGAGTCTTTTAATTGGGTAAAGTTTTATCAAAGATATGAAGTAGCTGGGTTCTCTAACAATCATGAGTAAATCAATCTCTAAGTCAACATTATCATTCCATCAACTTTCATGATGATATTGTTCACCAACGCACTATTTGTCATGAAAAATACCACCAACGAGTACTTAACATTTCTTTCTTTTTTAATAGGACTTCTTTTTAGCTCTGAGCCAGGTAGAAAAAGGACAAGGAATCACCAATTACAGTCTCTTGCCAAGGTAAGTGACCACATAGCTGGCTCAGACTTAGACAGATGGTCATGATCTGTTGAAGACTAGGTTCTAGTAGATTCCAGAAGAAGAAATTTAGCATGTGAGGGTATAGCGGGGAATCTTGTGAGAGTTAGTTACATGACAAGAATAAAAGGGGGTAGAGGGGGAATGCATATTCATTCGGTTATGA
>JANTPM010000246.1:48144306-48158249 GCA_025434745.1 Erythroxylum divaricatum
TTGATACTATTTGGTGATTGGTAGTATAGAGAGTTGTTCTGGTGGTAATTCACTGTTAGAGAAAGTGGTCTCTAACATGATCCAATATGGATCTGAGAAACCATTTGAACTTTCTCAAAACTTTCATTCCCAATAGTAAAAGGCAGGTTTTCTGCAGCTAGAAGAAGGGAAGTGCATAAACCATAGCTACTTACATCTTCTGCAATTGTTATTATGTTTGGATGAAGAAAATGAAGTAGCTCATTTGCCAAAATGAGGTACAGTAACGCATCCTTGTCAACATATTGATTGCAGTACCTGCATTAACATAGAACATGTAATAAGCATTAGGGAATTTTGCAAATTGAGATATTGAATGGAGAAACAACGGTGAATGAAAGATCATAAACTCTGGAATGAGAACAGACAACAACATGTCACTAGTCTTGATCAGCATCAAGCCTGAGGCAAACATGTCAATCTCTCTATCTTCCAATATTCCATTTTAGGCATATTTAGTGACTAAAATGATGCTATTTGTTATCCTAGAAGCAGCGTATCAATAATGATGACAGACAGATGCCTTACTGTGTGATGCATGGTGTAAATTATACCTATAGAAGTAGGAATTCAAGAACAGCACAACAAAAATTTCTTACTCGTCCAGGTCACCCGTAAACAAAGCAAAGCCGTTGTGTGTGTACAACATTGAAGAAAGTGAATGGAAGTGGAAGCCATCTATTTGATACTCTTCAACCCACCTGCTCAAATATTATCTGTAAGCAAGACCGAGATTGCCTACCAAAAGATACCACACTCAGACAAATTGCATAAAACTTTCAAGAACAGCCAGCATTAAGAATGGGAAATAATTTCAAATATTTAACTATCACACTTTGTTCACATTTACCAGTTCAAATTCGAGATTAAGTACTGAAGCACCTCATGATCCCCGTATTTGAACATTCTGGTACCCCAGTATTTGTGATGCCCTCTTTTACCTATTCAAATGGAAAAAAGTAGAAATGAATGAAGAATACTTCTGTGCTAAAACAGACATTATATGAGCAGCTTGCAAGACTATGCACAATTTTCAACAAATTTCTGCGACACACAGAAGCAAATTAACAAATAGAAAAAATGTAGATTACATCAAGAAACAGAAAGAACATAGGGAACCATAAACAGATATGACTCTGACGGATAAAAGAAATCACAATAAACAACTTACTCTCAACTCTTAACAAGTGACAGCAGAATCTTATGCAGAAACACAAGCACTGATACAAGGACAAAAGCACATATATGGCTAGTATTGTTTACAGAAGTAATAGAGCCTCTCTGTCCAAACCAAGTTTACTGATTTGAACCCTCTCAATATATCTTGTTTGTTACAGTAAAATTGATTTAAAGTGCAACGCAATAAATCAAGAAGAGAAAGAATGAGGAAGTCGCAGAATCCATGACGATACCATATTTGCTAATAAACAAATTTCCAGACCAAGGATATGGAATGTACATCAAAAACCTGTTGATGCCAACTACATTGCCACGTCGTAGTAATGAATGCAGCTCAGCCAATCTTCAAAACTATATATCAAACTCAGAATATATCCTGAAACTCACATAAGCACTAGCCTAGAACCAAGGTATCTAAGAAGCCAAATATCTTGCTTCCCTACAGCTGTGTCTCAACAATCAATGCTTACAATTAAAAACAAATAATTTTATCATTAGTAGTTACCCAGGCCTTCTCATATGCTTATACAGATCATTGAAGTCCTTTATGCCATAGACCAGCTGAAAAGGTAGCTAAAGAGCAAGAAGACAGAACTACATAGGGTGCACCAATGTTTGGGGAGAATTTTACCCGTGTGAAAGTAACAGTCATTTGACCCATCAAATAGTGAGAGTCCAACCATCTCATCAGCAGCCGAGTATGAATGGACAATGTCTAAGAAAACAAGTAGCCCTAGCCCTGAAAAATGAAAAGGCAGATAAATAATGCAGACATCAAAAATTAAGCTGGACATCAAGCATGAAAAATTGCGTCTTAGAATGTGTTCTTAGAGATCAAAGGGGCAAACGTAAATACATCACTGAATAACAATCCTCAGATGTGTGTATTTCTAGTACTTATTTGCATAAACAACCCTTATAAATTTGAAGAAAAAGGTTAGTGCTATTAGTATCAGCAAATTCCATATCATGTATGCACTGACGAGCATAAATTTTACAAGCATCCAATCCATTAACCATCATGTGATTTAGGACCAAAATCAGTAAATGATTTCGAACATAAGCAAAAGTAAGGGGCACAATGATGTTTTGACACACCATTTTTTTTTAACTAACAACGAAAAATGAAAAATGAAAAATGAAAGTGGAAATAGCTAGCATAGAACCATTATTGTCAAGGTGGACAGGTCCCTCTAAACAATAAATGAAATCTTCAAAGATAAAACTGAATAAAATAAAATAGAATGAAGAATTTTAACCATGTGCTTCATCAACCAAGCGTTTGAAGTCATCAGGAGTACCATAACGGCTGCTAACAGCAAATAAATTGGTGACCTGCAATGCATAGAGTTGCTCAATCGGATTGACATAAGTAGGAAACATCAAAAATATATCTTACCATAACTTCTTAAGCTCTAACAAACATGAACATAAAATCTGTAGCTATGTTATGGAAAAGCACAGAGTAGTCAATCCATGCAAGAAAAACTAACATTCAAATCAAGGACATCATTCTTGATTTCAGTTTCATTTCCATGACAGGTTTCACAAACAATGTAATTCAATAATTGAAACTTCAAATGTTTATCAGATATTATACCACATTCGTGAACCATCTACAGGGATCATCAGAAACAGAATAAGACATTTTAGATTTTTGACGTTTAGAAAAGGTAAGCAATTTGCAAAATAACCCTGGTTATCACCATCAAAAGTGTAACGTATGCGTATCTCACTATTTAAGGAAACATACATTACCACACAGGCTGCTAAGGTCAATATACTCACTCTATAGCCCACAGTGAAATAATCTTTGTGCTCAACTACTCCAATCATCTGTATTGCATTATATCCAGCTTCCTTCACATGAGGAAGAACCTAACGTTTACAGAAAAAACAGTACAAGTTAGAGGTCTATTATTAATTAGGTAGGTTCCATAGCAATAATAATCATTAAGCTACCTTTTCTATAAATTCAACAAAGGAGGATACTTTTGGCTCTGAGCCACTAATTCCAACATGACACTCATAGATGCGCAAGGATTTTGGTATTCTTGGCCTTGAATTTTTCCATTTGTGGGCATATTCTGGAGGCGGCTCCCAATGGATGGCAAAAGCTTGCTTTCCACCACCAGCATCTGAAAACAACAAACATTGGTATAGATTGAACTTGAACAACATGAAGAACGTCAACTAGTGGCTATTTAAAACCAAAATCAGGCTGGGAAGTACATACAGCTAAGCATTTAGCCTATCGAGATATTCTACAGAGTAGCAGCAAATTCTCCTTTAGATGAAGTTCTGGTTCAATTAAATGAAGAGACCCCAGAATGGTGACCATGTAAGTCAACCATGGCAGTAATTTGAAAAATATCAAGTATCACATGCCCGAGTATAATCATTCATTTCATGGAAACTTGTATATGATTGTGTTTATTTACACAAGAATGCAAAGAAAGAGAGGAATCATCTTTACCTGGTTCAACGTAGGTGGCCCAAGCAGGCACTCGTTCAAGTGGCCCATTAGATGTGTTAAAATAGACTCTATATTTGCTTAAATGTGGAATAGCTGGAGCATACTTCTTAAGCCACGCCTGCCTCCCTTTCCGTGTCTCAAGCCAATATGGCAGAGGAGGTGCTTTGTTGCGTATTTTCTCAGCCCATACAGGGTCAGTAATGATGTTGAATACATCATATACTTTGCCACTATCAATCACATCACATGGAGGCAAATTACTTGGGGGATCATCTTTATGTTGTTCTTTCCATTGTTTATACCGAGTTTCTGCATCTAGTAACGGTATTTCATTTAATTCTTCAATAGTTTGAGGTCCATTTGGACCAAATAATTGTTCATATAATTTTGCTGGCACTTCAAACCGATGATTTACAAATGTATCTTCTCCTGGTTCCCAGTACTCATCATTAGCTTTCTTAAAGATTTCATCAATGCTTACACCACTATCACCTTTATCATGGTTATCCAAATAATTGTACTGCTGGAAATAAAGTTCATCTGGTTTTTCTCCTTCCCTCAGTTTATCTTCAAGAATGATAAACCAGTAACCATAATCGTCACGGCCAAAACGTCCTTCTCTTGCAGCATTTTCTGTTGGTGACCACTGGTTAAAATCACCAACAAGTGCACAATAGCGAGCACCTGCATCCATCATCCTTCATATTCAGAGTGATATAACAAAACAAACAAGAATTTCATTAACTTCGGAAAGTATTAACATGCCCAAAAATAAATTGCTTCACTAAAAGGAATGCTGGATGATTAAACTTAGCTATCAAGTCACTAACAGCTTCTGTTTATCCAATTATCCAGCTTCAACAGAAAGTTTACTCATAAATGATCGAAGTTAAAACAAGCCCTTGAATTGATATAAAGACAAAAGAAAAGGAAAGATTATCATATCAAACCTGGTGCCCATTCCATAAAATCCATCCTATGTTCCGGGTGCCGGTGTAAGCCCATAAAATCAAATCTAGCAAAGGAAATAAGCACAATCAAACTCAGTCCCAGCACTATAATAGCATCAGAGCTTAAAACTACAAAACTAAATCAAAGAAGAACTACAGAAACTACATCACAAGAGAACCAATGATCAGTTTAGAGATATCACAACTAAGAGTTGCATTATTTTCCTTGAACGCCAGTCTTTCATGAACCTTAATAGCATATTATAGTAATAAAAAAAAACTAGTCATCAAAAATATTAATCTTATTTTTTGAAAATAAAACTAGGTATATCTGAACGAACACATAAGCGACGTCTTTGATTTGTAGGTTTCGGTTAAAAAGCTTGTCTTTTAGGTCCTTCAACGCTTTATGCCTGCAAATTAGAACAACAAAACATGTGTCAACAACAATAATCCATGTTTTATATAACTCTAACTTTCATCAACCTTCCTACAGTTTATCATTGAACTTTTACAATTCATCATTCCCTCTTCTTGTCAAAATCCTTTTCATCTCAAAAATTCCAAGCATTTCGTACCTTTCCCGAAGAAACTGAGCAAATTCTTTATGGGAAATCCCGACTCTAGTCAAGAACCCAACTGGGTTAACCCCCTTCTCGGCTTCATCTTCATCTTCATCTTCATTTTTCTTATTC
Source organism: Erythroxylum divaricatum (assembly GCA_025434745.1). Lineage (NCBI taxonomy): Eukaryota > Viridiplantae > Streptophyta > Magnoliopsida > Malpighiales > Erythroxylaceae > Erythroxylum > Erythroxylum divaricatum. The sequence goes on from JANTPM010000246.1 coordinate 48,149,646, forward strand.
TTCTTCGATTTTTTTTGTCGCTGGGATGATTGTTTCTGAGATTGAGGTTGGCCTGTGACATTGCAAGCTATTCTAAGTTTACTTTTCTTTGTCCAACTGATCATATGTACGTTGCTTTTGAAGGGAAAATTCACAGAAAGATTAGTGATTGGATAGAGGTTTACAGAGAAAGATTTACTAGAGGTAGAAAGTGAAGCCATGGTCTCGTGAGGTTGACGAAAAACTGAGCAGTGGAGGTGAGTGGGATTTTAGATAAGAGAAGGGAGCGGGTAACGAGTTAGCTCCTGAGGTTTTTGGGTTGACTCGGGCGAGACAACGGAGGCCTTTGACGTCGTCGCGGCGTTTAGTTTTTATATATTTTTTTATATTTTTATAACTTATGAAAATTATAAAAATTAAAATATTATTTTATAATATAATTTATTATTAACTAGAATTTAATATTTAATATTAATCAGTAATAAAAACTATAAGTAATATAAATATAAAGGATGTCGAGGTATATTATTTTTAATTAATGTTTAGAATCGAAAAAGTATTATTTAGACTCGATTAAATCTAATCTAATATTCGCCTAAACCCTCCCAAGAACCTCTCTGTCATGACTCGTAAAATGATGTTTTAAACTCATCTTAATATAAATCAAATGTCCGTTGCAAACATGCTTGGAAGTCGAGCAAGAAGCAGTTATTTTAAGCTCAACTAATGCGGTTGTAGCCACAGAAAAGAGAAATCTGCAGAGGAAAATGCATCCAAGATCCAACGTGTCTGTAACATGTTCTGTTTTCTCACACATTCATCAATTGAACTTCAATGGCTATTGCAAAGGAATAGTGGAGCAAGCTTTAAATGAAGAAACTTAAAGTACATCAGTGTACCTAAACTCGATTCTTACAAAGCAATTTGATCACTTGCATTGATTTGATTATGAGATCAATTCATTCTTACTATTACAGCATCAGTATATGGTGTATAGTTCGAGCAATGCATGGCTGCAGAAAGAACTAAGTAAGTTGCTTCTTTGCATAGTCCCTTGGTCCAAATATGGTTGATCCAATTCTCACATTGGTACTGCCCATTTCAATCTGAAAGAATGGAATTATTGTCAGCACTAGGCCGTTATGACATCTCAACTTCAGTGCCTAAAAGATTTGCATAGAACTTAGGCTTATTTTACGAATTCTAAATTTCTGATGTATCTGTAGTCAAGCGTCCAGGAGCTTTCATCACCATCTTACTTGAGTGAAAAAAAGATTTCAATAGTCTGGTTTCAGTAGGACTTCTAATAAGGCCGTTAAGGTGTGAGAGATCAATATAGCCATCTGTTAACTCGAAAGTAAATATACAAGACTCTTACGGCTTGCTCAAAATCACCAGACATGCCCATTGAAAGCTCAAACTGATCCTCTGCCATTCCCAGTGCCTTGCAAACCTCAAGCCTGCAATTCAACAGCGTCTTTCGCACAATGCCAAGTGAGACATGTTTATAAATATGTGTTTAGAACTTGAATCACAAAAAATTGGGAAATCATACAAAACATATAAGGAAGAAATTTTATCGAAGACCTTATGCCATCATAATTAGCAAAACTATATCCAAAAGCATCTTATGAAAAGGAAAAAGAAACTAGTAACCTGAATTGCTATGTTACCCTGATTTAACAACAAGGGAAAGGACAAGAAGCTTCACGCATAAAATTTTAAATGGTTTTACGTCACTAAGAAAACAGATCTTTGTGAATCTCCTTTTGAAAATAAAGGAGGCCATGAAAGTTTATATAGGCTTCACTAAGAGATGCAGAGAATTACCCTGAAGTTCTCGGGGGTTGAAGTATAATCGGGCATGCCAATTGTCATTAAACCAGAAAGTTCAAGATTTGGGCAGCGCAGTTTAACATGTTCTGCAAGCCCCAAACAGCCTTCGGGACTTATTCCAGATTTTGCTGAAACAATGTCATAGTACTCAGTTACAAGCTATCGGCAAAGTAGTCAAGTGTGGAATGACAGATCAGTGTCACTGTATGAACAGGGAGCTCAAATGATCAGAATATTCAGATAGACAAATTGCAATTTTGGAAAGGACATCATGTTTGATGAGATGCACATATGCCAAAGGATGGCTTGAGAGGAAAATATCTGATTTCATTTCCTTTAAGAAAACCAGGAGAGATCATTGATCAAGGACGGGAGGAAATCCAGATAGATGCCACATAGAAACTCTTAAGTAATCCATTATGAAGTTAATGCAAGTTACACACATGCTTCTCCACTGGTATTAACTTGAACCAACACCTTCAAAGGGTTCCTTCCCAGGCCTGAAACTACTCGGTCAAGGATATTTGCTAGCTGCAGAACACCAAGTTAGTAAGTTAAAAGGCTGGAAGAGCACTTGAGATGACTATACAAGAAGACCTAGTTCAACCTCGGTAGCAGGATTTCCCACCAACAAAAGCAAAATTACAACGTCTTCCGAAACTTGAAACAATTTCTTACAAAAACAATTTGCTGCAGCTGCATGAAGTTCTTAATCCAGCGATAAAAGCTGTAAGCTTCCTTTAGATTTTAATGAATTACCTTCATATTGTCGACACCCTCAACCATGGCCAAATTTGGGACTCCAGCTGCATATTGAAATGAACCCATTACTCCCATCAGAGAGCATTTAAGTTCTAAAGGGAGAGGGGGGGAAAAAAAGAGTAAAAGAGCACTTGTTGTATAAATCAAATATTCCAACCAAAGTGTTGTACAAGAATCATATAGCAGACTTCAATCCCAAAAACTTACCAATTAAAGAACAGTTCTTTCTCTATTTTTGTGGCGAACAATAAGTAAAAGAGAATTTCAACCGTAATATACAATTACAAAATGCATAATTTCAAGCTCAAAGTAAAGAAAGCAACATGCTTGGAAAGAGAGGAAAGAAACTGCTTACACGTTTATAAGAAGACCAATTAAGAAAGTTTCCACCTTTAACTTACTTAAAATTAGCCAATTCCAGATGAAGAGAAAAGCAGGTAAAACAAAAGAAGAAATAAAAATAAGAGAAAGAGAAGAGAGGCCAAAAGCCATACTGAGAAGTGTTTTAACTTTATTGCTCTGCAAGTGACCAAGGAAATGCCACGCTACATCATCTGGCAGCTGAGAGCCCACATCAAAAACAAACTGATATTAATCTTCACATGCACAGTCATGTGTATATCTGCATACGTAAGTATGCACATACCTGGGGTGCTTTGTCAACGATTTCTTGGACGTAGTTTTCGCCGAAACAGCGGTGGCCTGCATCGTACACTTGGCGGATAAGCGAAACTGGTTTTGTTTTGGATACGGCCACGACCCGGATTTTCTCGGGTCGACCACCGGCACGTTCAGCCACCTGTCGAACACGGAGGAGGGCCGTCCGGAGGGCTGCAGCTGCCACGCTCTCCACGGCAGTCGCAGACGCAGCCATTTTTTTGTCACTGTTGTCGGACACTTCTACAACTAGAACTAGAGGGGAAGATGATTGTAAAAAACATATTTGTTTTACATAAACTTGTGGCTTCAATTTTTTTGACGTACAAAATTAATTCTATTTAATCAAACTTTTTCAATTTTTTAATTTTCATTATATACTATTTTTATAATGAGATGGGCACTTTAATTTAAAATTAAATTAGGTCAGAAATGATTAATATTGATATTTAAAAGTTTAGATATAAGAATTAAAAAAATATTAAATTAATTAAATATAAGATAACTTATTACTCTTTTTATGTTAGAGTTAGAACAATTAAAAAAAGATTATTAACTCTTTTTTTTTTTTTCCCCACCTTCTTTCTTCTGTCATGAAATGGAGGGAAACAGTATCAACGGAACAAAGGTTTGGCAGCAAAAGTAAACAACTTTAGCCACAAAAATTGGGTGGAATTCGAGCCACAGTAAAACGATTAACGGACAAAAAGGACGGACATTTGGCAAAACTTAATACAATGAGTCCCGGAAAGTAATTCAAGATTCTTCCGCCTAGTCATGTCCTTCAGTAGATGGACTTGATGATCCATCCGCAATAGAAGTTGCTGCTGGTTTAGACTTGGCTTTTGCTGCTGGTTTAGACTTGGCTTTTTTTATCCTGAATTTAATCCAAGCGTAGACCTCGAAAATAATAACAGTTAACGCAAGAGTTGCTAGGATTGCTATGTAAGAGACTTTCCAGGCAGTGGTGTCTGGCTTGAAAATGGCAATTCCATGGAATATGTTTATAATGATCACAGCAATCAGTGCATATCCCAGAAAGTGATGGTAGATATTCCAGTATTTTCTGTACTCATCCGTCTTCCTAGGTTTTAGCAACAGTGCAAACATCTGTAATGTAATGTTGGTTGATAAGAAATTTTACAGAAATAAGTCTAAATGGAAAGAGCAAATGCATGTGTAAAGTAAAGGTATATGTTATGGAGTAGACTTACCTGCAATGCTGTGAATGGGAATATGAACATTGCATACAGCCTGTGGGTTTTAAATGTATAGTACTTTGAAGCACATCCAAGCCACAACCCAATGATCCAACCAGTCATTCCAAGAGAAAAGCCTAGAATTTGACAAGAGATGTGGAGTTTATACCACCAACCTTCAAGTTCCAGTGGATATTTGGAGTACCTGGCAATTATCACGCCAAGAGGCAAGAATGTTCCCCACCCTATAATGTTAACTATGCCATGTACCTGCAGAACAGATGGAATCCGGAATCTTAGCATTGATTTGAAAATGTGCCAGCGCAACAGCAGCAGCAGCAACCTAAGACACATCTGGTTTTGATTGAATATCCCTTAGAAACGAGGTTAATTGATTTGATTAGAGAGACCCACCTTGGGCTTATTTCTTTAACTTGGCTCAAATAAAGCAGAAAAAGTAGGGGGAAAATTGCTGCAACAAACGACAAACCAAAATTTGTTTCCCAGGCGGGCAAAAACCTAAAAATGACGCTTTCTATCTGCAAAAACACTGATTCTTATGCAACAGAATAGGAGAAGAAAAGAAAAGGCCATTGGCAGAGGACATTCTCTCACATCCGATCTTGTATATTTCGTAAAAAACCTGAACATGTTTTAATTTGTAGCTATTTTTAAGTATTGAAAAGATTAGAACTCATAGAATGTCTTCATTTGTTGCTATTGGAAGGTATTGAAAAAGATTAAAACTCATCGCTTGTACATAACTAGATGCCATGGGAACAAAACTCATTTGGGAATCAATAGCGATCGGAGGCAAATGAAAGGTGTCAACTTTCGCAGTCTAGTTAGCTTTCTTACCATTCTCATGTGATGCCTGTGCTCTCCAACGATTTGGCCCACCGGGGATTTCAAATTAATAGTCTCTGCACTATCAAAATTTTGGAGGGTTTTCGGATGCATCAATGGACTTGTCCCTAGTGCGCTGTAACCAACCTGCCACACATAGTTCAACTTGGAGATATTATACACCCAAGGAAGAATCACACTAGCATATATGATGTAGTAATCTAGATCAGCATTGTATCGCATTGTCATATTGTGAAATTCTACGTCAGCATTGTATCCCATTGTCATATTGTGAAATTGAAATTCTTCGGAAGGTTTCAGCGCACAACCGAGTTTGGTATCACTTGTGATATTGTATGTGTTGATAGATAAAGATCCATCTAGAAGTTTGATGCCTATGATTGCCCTGGTTCCAACCATCTGAGGCTTTTTGCCTGGGTTTACTCCCCAAGCCAGCCATCCGACATTTTCGTGTAGCTTGGCGCCAAAGATAACGTCAATTCGCCTTTCCTTGGGCTCGTAGGTTTTCCACCCCCATTGAGCTCCCAAAGTGCCAAGTTTCTTACAGTTTGAAATGTTCACTTTATCAGCTATTAACTGATGGAAAGACTGAGTACAGGGAGCGTAACGGGCGGTGACACTGCGGAAGAACAAGGGCAACAGAAAAGTGATCACGGAAGACAGAAAAGTGGTAGCAACCATTTTTATGAGTCACTTGGGGATTTTACGTACGGTTCTTATTTAAACAGTTTATGAAGTATCTTGTGACTTGTGGGTTGGTTTAAGCATCTTAAAGGTGGTCAAAAAGGGTTTGTTGCTGAGCCTGTCACAGGAACCCGAATCAGGTTTAGGAGAAGGAGAACGCCCCTTTTCTAAAACAAAGGAAAAAAGAACTAAAAGGGCATCAAAATGGATCACGTGTATTTCCTTCTTCTTCTTATGACTAATAATTCATCACAAAGCATTTCACTTCTGATAATACGTGTTCAAACAAGTTATGGGAACCAGCGGAGGGCTGCAATAAATGTTACGAAGAAACGCAGCCTGATTACTTTGAATCTATGTTTACTTTTTTAAGAGTTTATAATATCAAAGTTAACAGAGTTTCCAGGCGAAGCAACTTATGACTTTATTCTATTCGTACTATTCACATTCTGTAAGAACGTTGATAACAAGTAATGCATATATTTGATATTTCTATTCACTTCCACTTTTCTGGATTCACATTCATGTCATAATGACTTTTGTCCTTGAGGTTCCCAAATCCAAATCCACCTTAGCAGTGACAATCAAGTTACCCAAAATGGTTGTGTAAACAAAGTAAAGTAAAAAGGATACGAAAGAGTCTAAACCAATCCCGACAGATAAAACTGCAGCAGTTAAACGAGATAATCTTTTAATCCGCATTCTTTGTGAGCACATGTGGCCGTAGCTTTTGTTAATCTGAAGGCAGTCATAACAACTTCCAAAATGAATCCAATTAACCGAACAGAAGCTAGTTCAGGATCTTGTGGACAAACTCGAGTTCCATGCCAGGGTTTATATTCCTTGTCCAACACTGAAGACAACTAAAGAATGCAACCGAATCGTGTCACCTTTGTTATTCCTTTCAATTCTGTTTTAATCACACCTCTTGTTTTACCATGGCTACTGATCAGTCCTAATAAGACTAGGCTCTCTCCTGTACATTTCATCCTTACTAGTTACACAAATTTCTTATGTATTTATCACCAACTAATTATTAACAAAAATAAGTTATTAATAACACAATTCTAACTAGATATCTTACAACCATAGTTTTTAGATTAATTTTGTAACAAATTTTATTTTTTTGATTCGTCAAGTTGCCTATTCTTTAATATATTTCTCATTGGATTCTATCCAACTCTCATCTCTGATTAAACATCAAGATTCGAGATCCAAGAATTTACCAACTTAGGATAACCCTTTTAAATTGTATAGTTTGCAAAAGAAAGAGTATCTTTGTTGGACCCCGTTTCTAGAGTTCAACCCTTGAACCATAAAACGTGGGCGTGTTCCAATTAAATCTTCTTAATCATTTTCGATTCATCTTTATGATTTGATATCATAACATACGGGCCTTGCTTCTGGAATCCTACTCTTAAGTCATGAAACCATAAATATTGGGTCCTGAGTTCATAAATTCGCCACGGCAAACTTCATGTTTCGCTGCAGCGAACGGACCAACACTTCTGCGGAAACTCTTCGAGAAAAGTTCGCCGCGACGAGCTCTTGACTTTGCCGTGATGAAGGTCCAAAATTTTCCCTCCCGTTCCTCTCGAAATAAATACGTCGCGGCGAGAAAGTTAATTTTTGTTGCGATGAGCCTACAATATTATTTTCGCAGCGGCGAAACCCTCTAGAATCACAACCCCTTAATCTAAAATTTCATCTTTCATAACCTTTCTTTCAATTTACATTATCCCAAAATCACTCCCTCAAAAGTAACATCATTTTGTGACAATTCAACTACCAATGTTGTTTCAGTATACTTTCTAATCTTCACTCATTTAATTCATTTCTTACAATGAATTCTCATTCTTCATAATTTCCTATCTTTTTTTTTCCACAACACATCTCACTTATATATATGTATGTAACAACAATTCATAACCAAAATAATCATCTCAAATCGGTAACTTCCTCAGGTATACCTAATTTTAATTCAATCTCATCCATATGCAAATTCATATTCCCACTCAACATCATCCATACATAATTCATAATTCATTAACATCAAAAGAATATAATTTTACAAGCTCTAATGACATTCCAAGCCACAATACAACAATAATCTAAAATCTCAAAAATACAAAAGTTGCATGAACTAATAATCCTTGAAATGTGACTAATCCTTGTATTTTACAAAGATAACTTAAATTCCAAGATATGCAGAATTTGAAGTAATGTCCTTATACTCTTGATCACTCAATCTCTTCCTCATCACCTGAATAAGGGAAGGAGAGTGGGGGTGAGCTTAAAGCTCGTGGGTAACAAGTTTATAATGAAGAATAAGGAAAACTATTGAAATGTTCATTTCTCGTATAAAAATCATAATGAATTCATAAAACTCTTCGTTCTCAAATTCTCAGTCAAATTCGCAAATATAACTTAACTCATAGTTAAAATATCATCATATGACACTTAATTATGTACCATTCATGACTATGCAAAGATGCAATGCATAAATAAATAGCTCGAAAGTTCTGTGGAACAAAACGGATAAGCCGAAGTTTATACTGTGAATAAAATGAGGTTGATTTCTCAGGATCTCGTGGCTTCAAGCGGGTAGCCGGGAGAAGGC
>JANTPM010000246.1:48165419-48200104 GCA_025434745.1 Erythroxylum divaricatum
TGTTTTAGGGCATAATTTGATATGTGTTTAGTTGTTAATTTAATCATTTAGTCTATGTTTAGGTTAAAATTGTGTTAGCTTGTTAATTATTTATGTTTTGTTTTATGGGTCAGTATACGTTTTTGAGCTTAAATATTATGTTTTTGAGGTACCTTGATGTGTTTGCTAGTGTTTCAAGGTCAACATCAAAGAATGGAGGAGTTTCAAAGACATTCGAGCCAAAACAACGGCCCACGAACGTAGCATTTAAGCCTACGATTGTGATAGGAGCACCAAAGTTGGCCCAAGAGCGTGCCTTATGTGCCACGATCATGACAAAAGCCCAAGTAATGGTTCACGATCTTGGCTTGCGTCAAGCAGACGTGCAAACACTAAAAATGTCAAGTTTTGAGGATTTTTTAGACCTTTCGAACCTCGAAAAAATCATAGAGTTACCCAAAATACAAGGGGATATTTAAAGAACAAAAAAATCACCATAAAGGGAGCGTTTGCATCAGCCACCTTGAGAAACCCTAGAGAGAAATCATCGAGAGATAGAGGAAGAGAAGAAGGGAGAGAAAAGAGGAGAAGTGTTGGACCCCAAAATCGAAGTCCAACTCTTGCAGAAAATCATAAGACTTGAGCGGTTTCCAATAGAGAACATCGTAATCATTATCAGTTCATCTCCTTGCTCAGATGCCATAAAATTATGAAACTTCAAGTTTGGGCATAGCAGAAGCTAAAAATCCTTTGGAGGCATGGCGGGTTTGCCACGACAAACTATAGGACTAAACCCATAAGTTCCCTTTAGGTGAAGTTCGCCGCGGTGAGCTCTTGATTTCGCTGTGGCAAAGGTCCCAATTTTTTCCTTTTGCTCCTCTTGCCACGACGAAACCCCCTAGAAGCATAACCCCTCAACCTAAAATTTTAGTGGCTTCTACATTACTCTTTCCTTACTTTCAATTTACATTGACCTGAATTCACTCCCTCTAATGCATAATCACCAATTTATATCTTACACAAATGATACTTTGATCTCAGTTGATCTTAGACGACATTTCTCTCTTTATCAAAGACACTAACACCGATTGTATTCTAGTTTTCCAGAATCCACCTTTTTTGATGCTGTATCATTTCATAATGAGTCAGCTAGCACGTTGAGTGCATAAAATCTTCTAATTTGATTCTTCATCCTTTTCTTAATCTCACTCATGCATAAAATCCCATCTTATATGCGCTTTTAACTTCCCCATACTACATATCCTTTCATTCATCTCATGTAAAGTTATTTATGTCTATTTCATTTCCTTTTTACTATTTCCTCATTTCTGTCTCATTTTCTAATTATCATGCATTTCATCTTCCACATGTATATCCTCAATCAATTCAAAATTATCAATGCCTGATCATTATAAAATTCTATTCTCAAGTCTATTATTATCTTCTTACTGCAAATCATAACTCTCGTCACATTAATCGAGCAACCACTTCGGTTCCAATTTCCTCTTCTTAAGATCATAACAAGGTTATGTTTTCATTGCATTCTGCTTGTACACTCTAATCTCATCGTTCATACTTATATCCCTATATTCCTTAAACAATCCATGACAATACATTCATATCGATATCACTTTCGAAAATATATCACCACAGTACAATATTGGTGTCATATTCAATAACACATCTTCCAATACCATTGCTTTCAATCATTAATTGTCATATCTAACCACATACTATTTCCCATGTCTATTTATCCACAACTTTCATTTTCTCACTTTCTAACAAGTCATTGTCCTTCTCACTGTTTCCATCAGCTTAAACTCTTAACAATTGTTCATGCGTCTAACTCATACACGTGTGCCCATGTAAGATACTAAACCTAGCGCTTTGATACCAAACATGTTGGACTCCATTTCTGGAGTCCAACCTTTGAACCATAAAACGTTGGTGTGTTCCAATTAAATCTCCTTAACCATTTTCGATTCATCTTTATGCTTTAATATCATAACATGTTGGCCTTGCTTTTGGAGTCCTACTTTTAAGTCATGAAACCATAAATATTGGGTCCTGGGTCCAGAAGTTCGCTGCGGCAAACTTCATGTTTCATCGCAGCGAACGAACCAACACTTCTGCAGAAACCCTTCAGGAAAAGTTCACCTCGATGAGCTCCTGACTTTGCCGCAGCGAAGATCCAAAATTTCCCTTCCGCTCCTCTTGGGATAAATACGTCGCAGCGAGAGAGTTAACTTTCGTCATGACGAACCTACAACGTTATTTTCGCCTCGGCGACCCTTGTGATTTCGCCCCCTGGAATCATAACCCCTTAACCTAAAATTTCATCTTTCCTAACCTTTCTTTCAATTTACATTATCCCAAAATTACTACCTCAAAGGTAACATCATTTTGTGACAATTCAACTACCAATGTTGTTTCAGTATACTCTCCAATCTCCACTCATTTAATTCATTTATTACAACGAATTCTCATTCTTCATAATTTCCTACCTTTTTTTCCATAACACATCTTACTTATATATATGTATGTAACAACAATTCATAACCAAAATAATCATCTCATATCGGTAACTTCCTCGGGTATACCTAATTTCAATTCAATCTCAACCATATGCAAATTCATATTCCCACTCAACATCATCCATACATAATTCATAATTCATTAACATCGAAAGAATAGAATTTTACAAGCTCTAATGGCATTCTAAGTCACAATACAACAATAATCCAAAATCTCAAAAATACAAAAGTTGCATGAACTAATAATCCTTGAAATGTGACTAATTCTTGTATTTTACAAAGATAACTTAAATTCCAAAAATCCAAAGATATGCAGAATTTGAAGTAACGTACTTATACTCTTGATCACTCGATCTCTTCCTCATAACCTGAATAGGAGAAGGAGAGTGAGGGTGAGCTTAAAGTTTGTGGGTAACAAGTTTATAACGAAGAATAAGCAAAACTGTTAAAATGTTCATTTGTTGTATAAAAATCATAATGAATTCATAAAACCCTTCATTTTCAAATTCTCAGTCAAATTCGCAATTTTAACTCAACTCATAGTTAAAATGTCATCACTTCAACATAGCATATCCATTTAACCATCAATACAGAACACTCAATTTATGCAACATACTTCACAATTCAAAGATGCAATGCACAAACAAATAGCTCGATGGTTCCATGGAAACATAATGGTGAAACCGAAATTTACACCATAAACAGAATGAGTCCTTTTCGGAGCTCATATGCCACAAGTAGGCAGCTGGGAGAAGGCTCTTGTCAACGTGCACGTGACGAACAGAATGGTTCCACTCTGGCTCAAACATAAGTACATAATCATGCTCAAATCATTTTATCAAATGCTCATACTTTCGAGCTTTTCTATCTTTTCATTCATACAAAATGTCAAGATATGTTTCAATGGCATAACTTGATCATAATTCATAAATCTCAATGCATTTTCAATAATCACAATAATTCATTATCAAGCAAGTTAAAATACAGTACACATGCTTTTTTTTCCACATTCACAACAATTCAAATCCAATCAATTAAGCATATACACACATAAACAAATTCTTTAAATCATTTAAAAGCAATATATGAAGTATTTGAAATCATGTTGTTCTCTTGATTTTGGAAAAACTTTAATGGCTCATTATTCAATTATAAACATGAAACCCACCTTAGAAATCCTTGCTTAAATACTTGCTCAAAGGTGCCTCGCCCTTTGCTCCTCTTGCCTTCCTTGATTTCCTTTAACAATAGCCAAAAATTCCATTCAATTGGAATTCCAATTTATGATCAGGTAAATGAAGAAATTTGATAATACTTTCTTCTATAAAAATTTTCTCCATTGTCTTAAGTTTGTAATGACTTCAAAATCATTCAATTTGATTCAGTACTCTAAAAGTTATGCCCCAATCATTTTTGGTTTTTTCCAATACTAACACATTCTATGTTCAACTTCCCTTTAACAATTGAGATCCTTAGAGACTGAATTTAAACTTTATTTCTTCATACAACTTGTAGATATATGTCCCTAGTTTACACCAAATCAAAAATCACTCCATTTGGACATCTACACAAAAAGTTATGCTCAAAATACCGAAGTATGTTCTATGATGGAAAGTTTTCCAGAGAGGAAAACTTCGCGCTGGAAAGTTCACCGCGGCGAACTTTTACAGAAACGTACTCTGGAAATATTTTTTGCTATATTTTCCAACTTTTTACTTCTCACATTTCACATATAACTCATATAAATACTAAACTATCTCTCCTACTTCATTTCAACTTCATTTCAACCCCAAAATTATTCACAAATACATCATAATCTATCTTTGATCATTAACCCTAAAGATTAGAACATTTTCCTTTGTTATTTATCAACAAATTCCCACACATAATCAACTTCATTTGGGTTTCATTTAACCATACCTATGAAATTTAAAGCATAACTTACTTGTTGGAGCTTCAAAATCTTCAAACTCTCCAAAAACCCTAGCTTTTCTCTTCTCTTCCTCTTTATCCATGTTTTCTTCTTCTTCTAAATACAAGACCCCTTTTCTTCTTCTTATTTATACTCTAAATAAATATGAAATGTCCACTTTGCCCTTCCTTCAAGCCTTATATCTTTTAACCCTAAGTGACTTGCCAATTTTGCCCTTGATACATTCTTACAACATTAACCTTTAAATTCCATCAATCCATGCAATAAAATCCTACTAACGTTGACATAATAATTAACTCCAAAATTTTAATTTATCAAAACCTCAAAATTCTTTTAAATCATGCTTAACTAGAGAAAATTTTCTGGGGCCAACAATCTTACTATATATACATTGATTTAATCTAAAGACGAGGAAAATCCATTGATAGAGAATTTCAGAGGCAAAGATGTTGAACAATGTCACCATTTTATATGCAAATTTTACTTGTAGAAGCCATTGACTTGGATCACATTGTCTAAATGAATTACAAAACAAAAACTGGTGCTTTGCAGCTGCGTAATCTAAGGTGGCAGAAATTAAAGTTCCCGCCATTGACTTGGATCACATTGTTGGAAAATGTTGAAGTTAAAGTTAATTAGAATTAATTGAAGTTTATTAAGGTTAGTTTAAATTTAAATTTAAAAGTAATTTTTATTTATAATTTAATTTGAATTTAAGTGATTTGGTCCCAAAATACTATATGTTTATATTGCAGAATTCACATAGATAATTAAAAATGTGTTACATCCATATTGATGTAACACTTGACTAACAGAGAAATAACTCTATTAAGAGTTCTATCAATTTAACATTAAATTTAGAAATGATCCATTAATTTGAAGTTAAATTTTGAACAGTTTTAAAATGTTAGTGTTTTTTTGTAATATTCAAAACTAGTAAAATTGGACATACATTTTACTATAAACATTATAATTAAAAATATACCTTTTTATCTATTGACTAAATTTCATCTTTTTCTTCTATTATCATGACCTAGGCGCGTGGGATATGATAAGATAGCTCGAACTTTAAAAAATGACAATTAAATACTTAAATTTTCAAAATTTTTAATTTTGGCTTAATGTTAATCTCTCTGTTAATTTTGCTAATGTGGTTTGTCACGTGTTTCAGAAATCTTAAATACTTTTACATGTCAAACTAAATTAGCATATTTAATGAAGATTGACAAAACTACGTTGTTTAATAACATATTTAAATTACGTTATTTTTTGGAATGAAATCCCTAAATAAAATGGGCAACCCTTCGTTCTTAGCACAGCCCTCAGTAGACAATACGTGTATCCTTTTCCTAAAGTTGCATTGACTTGGAGATCCGAGTAGAGTACACGTATATCCTTTTCCTAAAGTTGCATTTGACTTGGAGATGCGAGAACGAAGGGGTGTGTGAGAATGAAGGGCAACCTCTTTGATTTAGGGATTTCATTTCTAAAAATGGCGTAGTTTTAGTTATGTTATTAAATAACGTAATTTTGTTAATCTTCATTAGTTAAGTTAATTTAGTATGACGTGTAGAAGTGTTTAGAATTTCTAAAACATGTGACAAGTCACGTTAGCAAACTTAACAGAAAGATTAACGTCAGATTAGAATTGAAAAATTAAAAATTTAAGTATTTAATTGCTATTTTTTAAAACTTAGATTATAATTTAAAAAATTGAACAAAGCTTGAGATTTTTTAATTAATCCTAATTTTTTTAATTAATGAAATTTTGCATAATAAGCTAAGCCCTCCCAGCATAGGTACACATACCAATCACCCAATTTAGATTCGGGACTACTTTTCCTTTTTCAAATTAAAGAGCAAATGGGCCCATGTCTTAGTCATCTCGAGTATTATTCTAAGGATGTTGGACTTCGTTGTTTCCGCACTGTATATGAATGGTTTGGCCTTATTCTGCTATACTAATAACTCTAGCTCCGTAAAAATAATTCAACAAATCTCTAATCGTATTATCTTTAATATTTTCAATTTATTCATCCTAAAATAATATGATTAAGAATAACACACATTTTTAAATATGTTTTATGTTTAAAATTAATAATAAAATTGAAATGAACTCGTATTGTTACTTTTTCTGTCAATTTTCATTTTAGGCCCATTAATTAATACAAATATAGTCATTGTATTATATCGATACATATATATTACTTACATAGGCCTATCTAGTGATTACTTTCAAACATTTGAATTTGATATTAGAAATATTACAATTGATATTGTTTTATTATTATGATTTTTGTAATTCCAATATAGTTGATATCCTTTTGGATCATGCAAGATCTTTTAAAATATTTTTTTAATGGAAATGATATGTTTAAGCTATATTAATAGTGTCAAAATGCAAGGCATCATACAAAAAAGATGGTGGGCAGACCCCCATTCTAAATTAGGCATAGAATTAGCAGCACGTGCAATACGATGAGCTGATTGGTTCGTTGATTTTTGAACATACTGAATAGCCATCGCAAGCAACAAAGACAAAAGATATTTACAATATTGTACAATTGAACTAAAATAAGAGAAGTCAATAGTAGCAGACTGTAAAGCATTTATTAAAAATCAAGAATCAGATTCTATAATATCACGCTTCGCCTTAGTTCGTTTCAGCCAATTAAGAGCTTCTCGGAATGTCAATGCTTCTCCCAAAGTGGAATCTCCCATACCTGGAATTTTCATCATCTTCCCCATCATACATCTTCCATTTGAATCCCCCAAAATCATATCCATACACTCTAGCCGTTGCCCAGATACTATAGAGATATCAACATTACATTTAAAACACCCCCTGGGGAGAGCCCCATATAGTATTAGGTCTTGGTAAAGTCGATGTTACTTTAAGAACATGGGCAACCTTCCACTCCCTTAAGTGTTGTCTACTCTGTTGCAAGATATGTTGTGGAGATGAAGAAATTTTTTTCCAAACCACTTGATTTCTATTTAACTATAAACCATAAATCACCATCAAAGCTTCATTCTAAAATTCCCCTTGTAGCGTTTTCACCCATCCAAATCATTTCACTACTGTGTTCATCAACCTCCAACCAACCAACTATAATACCCAAGTCTACTGAGCCAAAATACAAGTTAAAAAAAATATGTTGTTCTGTTTCATTATGAATACCACAAAAGGACAAACATTTGAAACAATCACATTTTTTCTTTGCAGATTTACCATACATGGCAGTAGCTCCAAAGCTGCTCTCCAACACATATGCTTAACTTTTTCAGGGATGTTGGCTTTCTAAATTAAGCTCCAAATATCACCATTAATATTGATGTGGGTATATTCGGTACATGAAAAATCTGTCTGCATACACTTTTAACAGTATATTTTCCTCATCTGTCATGTTTCCAAGACTAAACATCACTTTGCTTTTGTTGAAACAAAGATATTTGTTTAATTAACATTACATCCTATTGCTAAAAAAAGTTGTTCATCTGCATATCGTCCCATTTGTGAAGACTTGGTATAATAAAAGAAGAAACTTTGCACTGATCTAAACCTGAAGCCATAGGAGAGACAACATACGGTTGATCAAGATCAGGCAACCATGGTTGATGCCACACCAAAGTATCTTCACCATCTCCAATACGCCTATAGCAACCTTCCGTTAACACATTTCGAGCTTCTAAAATGTTGCGTCGTATGTAGGAAGGATTATTACCAAGTATTGCTTCCCAAAATGAAGAGTCGTGGTAATACCGCCCCTTCATTACTCTAGCAGCTAAGGAAGAGTGATTTTGTAATAAACGCCATCCCTGCTTGGCCAATAAAGCAAGGTTAAAATCATGGATACATCTATCTGGAAGACCACTCCTTTCCTTCGGAATACACAAATATTCCCATCTCCTCCATCGGATTCCAATTGATTCCACACCACTCGAGGTCTAATAAAAAGCATTCATCAAAGTTTCAATTTTCCTATAAACATTCAAAGCAAGTAGAAACAAAGGCATTAAATAATTAGGAATGGTTTGGGCAACCATTGGAATAAGGATGTCTTTGCCTGCTTTTGAGAGAACTTTCGATTTCCATCTTGCTAGTCTTTTAGCCACCTTATCCACAATATACTGGAATACGTGTTTCTTATCTCTTCCAATAACTACTGGCATCCCCAAATAGGAGTTATGTTGGACCACTTGCTTAATACCCAAATTCTGGCAAATAAGTTGTCTTCCTGCACAACTAACATTTGGACTAAAAGATACTGCTGACTTTGTTAAATTGAGACTTTGTCCAGAAGCGTCTTCATATATTCTAAAACATTGTTTCAAATTTGCTGCTTCAAAAACAAAGGCTCGCATAAAAAATAGTCGTCAACAAATAATAAGTGTGATACAAATAAACCTCCTTGGTCAAGTTTGATCCCATGTAACAAACCCTGAGCCACTTATCCCGATAAGATAGCAGATAGTCCCTCTGCACAAATAATAAATAAGTATGGAGATAGCGAATCACCTTGTCTCAGCCCACGTGATGGAACAATTGGCCCCAACTCCTGTCCATTATGTGCAATATGATAACCTAATGGTGAAACCACCTTTATAATCTTTTGTATCCATTGGAAAGCAAAACCCAACTTCTTCATCGTAACTTTCAGAAATCTCCATTCCATATGATCATACACAAACCACCTTCATAATCTTTTGTATCCATTGGGATGCAAAACTCAACTTCTTCATCGTAACTTTCAGAAATCTCCATTTCATATGATCATACGTTTTTGTCATATCCGTTTTTACTGCCTATGTCCTTGTGTTTTCTGTTTCATTATATGAAAACATTCATAGGCAGTTAAAATTAATAACTAAAGAAATACTTCAACTTAATATTGAATTTAATTGTGTAAGAATATGCATTACTGTATTATTAGACACGAGAATAGGTCTGGTCAAATTTGTTATTGATCTAATTTGATTCAAATTTTTAGAAATGCATTTCGAGTTTGTTCAAAAGTTCGATTGAGTTCGAACAGCGCGACCTACTATCCAAAACAGTATTAACTTTAAGAAAGTTCTTTAACGATAGACTTTTTGCAAATTTAAAGTTAAAATAATATCATTTTAAATCTCAGATCAAATCAAGATGAGTTATACTTTTGCAATCCTTACTTGACATATGGAAAATTTGTGCTTGAGCTTCCTTTTGTAACAAATGAAGGAAATATTTATTTCCATTCCAATTATTGTTATCAAAATGAAAATTATTTGGAGTTAGTAATATACGTGAGAATTCTTTATGACTCAATTAACCAAAAGTGTTATTAATTTCGCGCAATGTTTCGAGTCCTTGCAAGGAACGAGAAATAGGGACACTGAGCAAAGGTTCCCAAGGTCATAAGCATGTTCTTTAGGCAACAAATACGTAGTTATGGAATCAAAACACGTGAGGAAGCCAATTCTTTGGGCAAATCTTTGTCCCATGTGAAATTTATCGAATTACACGGGAAAGACTATCATCAAATTCAAGTTTCGATGGGAAGCTAAAGTTCTCTTTTTGTAGTCTTAAAGTATCTTCAATGTTAAGATTATTATTTTATCTTGGCAAGTTAAGTAATTGGTTTTTTCTTCATGCTTGCATATTTGACCACTGACCAATAGAAGGCTTAGTTTCTTTCCTATTTGTTTTTTGGTGCTTTAGGAAAAAGAAAGCTCTTACCTAGCAACCTAGGTAGCCAAAAGTTATTCTAGTTGTCATAGGATCAAATGACTGAAGGCACAGCAGATATAATTAATTACTCTGAGATTTTAGCTCCCTGAGCACTAATTCATCGCCGGAGAAAGCCAACTATGTAATTACTCTGAGATTTTAGCTCCCTGAGCACTAATTCATCGCCGGAGGAAGCCAATCACGTACATACATAGTTTGGAAAATGTGTATATCTATTTTAATTATTTTTCAATAATAGAACACCTTTTAGGGTCAAGTATATATGTCCTCCTCTATTTCCAAGCTCACACCATGATTAAAATTATAAATTCACTCTTTTAATCTGTTCTTCATGTTAAATGGAAAAAAATCTTAATTCAGGTATAATTATAGATTTTCTCTCCCTCATTAAGATATCCATAGCCAACTTAAATTCAATTTGCATGTCAAATGAAGACAAATTATTTATATCCTTTCTCAAACTGTTTATTTGTTACTCGAGATGAACTAAGACAGTGCCAACTTAGGAGGTCGCCATCTACTTATTCATTATTCATAACCAAATTACTTCGTGGTTGATAAAATAACATTGATACTAATATTGATTATCGTGACTGCATATGTATATATGAGGGAAGAAGATGAAAGATCAAATTCTTGCATGTAAATGAACCAAAATGGATATTCATATGTACTTATATATTCCCTTCTAACCACAAAATTTGTGTGAGCTAGCTAGGTAGTAGTAATAAGGTGGTTTAATACATGTCAGTTAGTTGTGTATATAATTACATTACATGCACTTAAGCAAACCCTTTTGGCTTAGATGTAAAGAAGGTATTAAGTTTATATATGTAAATTAAGATTTGTTTTTGATAATGAGCCAACCAAATGTGGCTTTTATTGTATGTTTTCTTACGAACACTATAATACAATCTTCGATGAACATCTCGCAACTCATCATCAGCCAACCGGACCATCGTCGTGGACTCAGGCGTAATCACAAAATCCATATAGGCATACTCCACCCTTCGGACACCGGTTGTTGCACATACCACAGTGCCTCTTGTCCATGGAGAGGTCCACACATTGTCCCCTGCAACACGATTCCGTGTCCTCGCACTTGGTCTTGCATGCACCGCAGTTGTTCTCGTCTGAACTCAGATCGACGCACTTGTTGTTACAGCAACCGTATTTTTTTCCTTGGAGCTTGCAGATTCCAGAGTTTTTACGACAGTGGTCGGCTGCTCTAGGGTTCTTCTTGCCATTGTCTTCTGCCAAGAAGCGACTCAACCTTTTGGAAGGCAAGCTTATTGGATTCTTCTCAGTGTTATGTATGGTGGCGATGGTCGTCGGAAAAGCGTTGTTCTTATCCAAAAATGGAGGTTTCTCTTCGGCTGCTTGGTTGATGGTTTTCATGGTGAGAGTGATGCCTATTTCCATGGTTAAGGCCACGACCACTATTACCTTCAGACGTCGCATGGCTGATCTTTGACGATGATTTTAATGAAGAGGTGTTAGATCCAATGGAAAGAGACAAGAGAGTCTCTAAGTAGTAGGCCTTGGAGGCTAGAGAGAGATTGGGGAAGAAACGTCAGGTGTGGACTTGCGATTTATAGTGCGAGACAATTAGGCCATAGTTGACGCGGAAATTGCAGTGAAAAAGTTGCAGCCATCTCCGAAACGTACTCCAAAGAGTGTGCTTTAGTTCTTAAGTTCTTAAGCTTAATTGGTTGCCAATTCACTGTACACGTATTTCCTAAGAAAAATAAGGAAAATATGACCTCTACATCAAAGTCAACCGATATTAAGTTAAATTAAAATTTCAAATTACAGATTATATTAAGCCATCTATTTTAAATTACGGTTTTATATTATAACAAAAGATTTTTTTCATTGTTGCTTAAGATGAGCTACTTTTCATGAACGTTCAGAATAAAGTGGAGCCAAGTCCACAGTAATTGCACCATGAACTGTAGACTTATATACATTCCAATATTACGATGAAGACCTTGTAATCTATTCCATTTTTTAGTTGGTAAAGAAGTCCATGTTATTGTTAATAGCGTGGAGGCCAAAAATAAGGCTGACAGAACATGAGGAATTAAGGTAGCTAGCGTGCATGACGTTAAGGAAAGCAAAGGGTGGTGCCACACTTTAAGAAATATACATACAGTCGAGACCCCCTATTTTTGCAAGCTACATCATACATTTCTCCTATCAGTGCCGTGCATTTGAATAACAAGTTAATGGCATATACAATCTATTGTAACACATCCACCTTAAGTAACGATATCATAATTTAAACTGAACATTTTTCTCAATCATGATGTAAAACAAACATTTAAAAGATGTTTTCTAAAGTCATGATTTTGAAATATTAACTGTATACTTGAGATTATATATTTTTGTAGGACATACTTTTGGACACGGTAAGGTCCAGCAAGACAAACAGTTAATTATTTGATATTTTGTATCTATGTTGTTGGCAATCAAAATGTTTAATAAGGTTTACATAAATAAAGGGGTGCCTGATTTGTTGGTATGAGAAGAAATGAATGAGTAAGGAGTAAAAAAAGATGGTTGGTAATATATTACCATTAGATGAACAATATTTTTATATCCCTTTTTGAAGTAATATACTCTGTTAAATTACAGAGGATAAAATGATGCGTTTCGGGTCATGGACTATGAGACTTGCTATGAGGTCTACATGTGGCCCACACAAAACAACGCAATATATGTATTAGTTTTATTTCCATTCAGTTCTTTTTGTACAGACATTTCTTAGCTGTCTTAGTGTCCTTTTCTATTACAATGTTTATAGAAGGTAGTGACCCTAGCCAATAGGATGAGTCAAGTTTTCAGTATAAGATACACACCAAAATTATGTTGAAATACATAATTCTTCATCTACCTTTACATCTTTTTCATGGTATCAGAGCCTAAGGTCTGATCCACACTAACCTACTCCAAAATGTCTAACATGGCAGACGACAGTAAAGCCAGTAACCCCACACAAAACCTTAACCTAGAGACACACTCCATCACAAGCACAAAAAACCCTGAAGCTATTTTAGTCACTACACTATTCAATGGCGATAATTACCTGACCTAGATCAAGTCCATGATGATAGCTTTCAGTGCCAAAAATAAGCTCTCCTTCATACATGGAACATGTGTACAACCTACAGAAGACAGAGTACTCCTTGCTAGATGGAAACTTGCAGACTCTATGGTGAAGTCATGGATTCTCAACTCCATGATTAAGGAGCTAAATGATGCCTTCTTGTCTTTCTCCATAGTCAAAGAACTCTAGGAAGAGTTGAGAGAGAGATTCGATGAGGTCAATGGGTCATTGCTGTATCAAATAGAAAGGGAAATCAATTCCTTTAAACAAGGTAAACTCATCATTTCCACATACTACACAAAACTAAAGAAACTCTAGGATGGTTTAGCTAGCCTAAGCCCTATATCAACATGCACTTATAATGCGACCAAGGCTATTACTATTAAGGAAAACATATATAGACTGGTGCAATTTCTGATGGGATTAAATGAAGATTATAAACATATGGTCAACCAGGTCATGCTAACGGAATCATTATTCATGGTCAATAGAGCTTTTGCTATGATGCAAACAATGGAGAGGCAAAAGGCAATAAATTCCAACTAAGACAGTAACCTAAATGTGGCTATAATGGCAAGACAAACCAACTTCAACACCAAGAAAGGTGGACGAAACACAAGAAAATCATTCACCAAGAAGGAAGACAAGTATTGTGAAAAATGTGATAAATCAGGACATACCATCGAAACTTACTTTAAGATCCATGATGTGCCTGACTGGTACAAAGAGCTAATCCGCCAAAAGAACAAAGCAAATCTAGTTGCAACTGTTGATACTCCTGCAGACACACAACACGAACTCAATGAACAAAATGAAAGAAATGGACAAACCCCACAAGGCTTGGCCACCTTCATTCTACAGGAGATATCAAAGGCTATTAAAGGAGAGGCCATGGGTGACGTAAAGTTTGGGGGGCTTGCGAATTTTGCAGGTAAGAGCATGAGTTACAATAATGGTCATAGTGCAAAAAATGAATGCATGTGGTTGGTTTATTCAGGTGCTTCATCACACATGGTCACAGATCTTGTTTTTTTGCCATAAATATGAACCAAAAAACTTATATGAACCAATAACACTCCCAGATGGCATAAAGCAACAAGTAAAACACGTATGTGGGCCAACTATTGGAGACAAAATACCCTTGATGAAGTCCTACATATCCCTAACTTTTTCAAGAATCTATTCTATGTTTACAAACTCACAACACAAAATGACATTGCAGCTACTTTTATATCTAATGACTTGTTTTTGTAGGCCTACAGACTAACAATGTTATAGCGGTTATCAAGGCCAGAATTGGGCTGTATGAGCTGACAAAGGACAACTTAATACGTTTAGGAAACTTGAGAGGAACCTCCCTAGATTTCTACCAAAACCAAAATTTTGTGTTTAGTGCTACTGTTTCTGTTAATACTTGGCATAGTAGACTGGGACATGTTTCTAAGAAAAAGATGCAACATATCAATGAAGTCAAAGGTTTTTAATCTGATTTATCCAATTGTCTAATTTGTCTTATGGCAAAACAACACAGGAAACCTTTTCCTAAACACAAGATACAAACCATTAAACCATTCGAAGTCTTACAAATGGATCTATGGGGGCCTTATAGGGTACCTACCCTAGATGGATCTCAATTTTTCCTAACCGTCATGGATGACTACTCTAGAGCCACCTAGACTTTCTTACTCAAGTACAAAGACATAACACACCTAATTCATCTAATCCATGGAAAAACAATATGATGCAAAGGTACTCAGAGTCCAAACAGACAATGGGAAAGAGTTTATAAATTATGAATGTAGAAAGTTCTTTGCAAACATGGGAATAATGCATAAAAAAAGTTGTCCATACACTCCACAGTAGAATTGAGTGGTGGAGATCAAACACAAACACCTATTGCAAGTCACAAAAGCCCTACTATTTACATCAAACTTACCAAAATTATACTAGGGAGAAGCTCTTCTCACTGCCACTTACCTCCTAAACAAAATTCCCACTAAAGTCCTACGATGGCAAACCCCATATGAGAAGTTACATAAAAAAAACCAACCTATGCACACTTAAGAGTTTTTGAGTGCCTATGTTTTACGTTAGATAAAACACCCAACAAGACAAAGTTAGAACCTAGATCCTTGAAGAGTGTTTTCCTTTGATACATGCCAAATTACAAAGCCTACCGAGTCATGGATATTAACACAAAAACTATCTTCAGTTCAAGAGATGTCATCTTTTATGACAACACCTTCCCCTTTGCAAATACAACTACAACCCCTGAACGTAGCCCATTACCCCTATTCCTTCACAACATAGTAGATGATGATGGTACGCAAACAGTAGCACAAAAAGATATGCTAAGATTGCCAAACACACAAAGCATTGAACACACACCAGAACTCATAGAAACACAACCACAACTAGACATTGCCATCAATCAAGACACAACTACAGGTAACAATGTGAGGAGAAGCCAAAGAATCCATACCACACCAAAATACCTTGATGACAACATCCACCAAGCCTCTGCTCATCACTCAACTTCTGCCTTTAATAATGCTAACAACATTTTTAATTTTTTTAGTCCTGTAGGAACAACAGAAGACAAAGACTCAAGCTTTCATATTGCATATAAACAAGAATAAAAAGAGTTCATTGGGAATGTGTCTTTGAATCCATGTCTTATGAGACAACAAGAAAGTCAAAAGAATAGGTGGACTTCATGAATGCACAACTAAAAGCCCTAGAAGATAACCAAACTTGGGTTCTCACACAACTGCCTGAGGGGAAGCGAGCAATAGCATCAAAATGGGTATACAAAGTCAAATATAATCCAGATGGTACTGTTGACAAGCTGAAATCAAGCTTGGCGGCGAAAGGATTCAATCAAAGAGAAGGGGTGGATTACTCAGAGGTTTTGGCAACTGTAGCTCAGGTTGTAACCATAAAGGCATTGCTAGCAATAACTACAATCAAGAAGTGGCCTATACTACAATGCGACATAAATAATGCTTATGTACATGGCCACCTGGAAGAAGAATTATACATGCTACCATCACAAGGTTACAAGAAAGCAAAGGAGGAAGAGGTTTGCAGACTAATAAATTCCATTTATAGACTCAAACAAGCAGGCAGGTAGTGGCATAAGGGGTTGACAATGAAACTAAAACAATTGGGGTTTAAAAAATCAGAGTTAGATTATTAACTATACACCAAAGGTCAAGGTTCAAATTTTATTGCTATCATCATCTATATGGACGACATTCTTATTACTAACACAGAGGAAGATCGCCTAATTACTGTTAAGCAAGATCTCGATAAGGCATTTACAATCAAAGACCTAGGATATGTAAAATTTTTCCTAAGAGTTGAGATAGCCAGATAAGAAGTAGGAATGATCCTCAATCAAGGCAAGTACAAGAGGGATATCTTACAAGAGACTAATTTACTTAATCACAAACGATGCGTAACACCCATAATACTAGGAAGGAAACTTATCATCGATGAGGGTGAGCCACTTAGAGACCCGAAATACTACAAGAGGATCATCGGTCTATTGCAATATCTGAGCTTTACAAGACCAGATCTCACCTACGTCACACAACAACTAAGTTAGTCCATGAAAGCACCGAGACAATCACACTGAGATACTGTCAAACATGTCCTCAAATATCTCAAAGGAACACAAAATTAAGGACTATTTTTTGTTGCAGATTTGGATCTAAAACTCACCGCATACTCTGATTCGGATTGGGCGAGCTGTGTGTTCAGCCGATGATTCCTAAACGGATTTTGTGTGTTTCTCGACAAATCACCCATCTCCTGGAAGAAAAAAAACAAATCACAGACAGTTGGTCTTCGACGGAAGCAGAATATCGAAGCCTAACATCAACTACATGTGAGCTAAAACGGGTCGATCAACTTTTGAACTATTTCTAAATACAAAATCACGACTCCATACCTCTGTTTTGCAATAGCCAAGCTGTGATTCACATCTTCAAGAACCCCGTCTTCCACGAAGGACCAAGAATCTCTAGATAGATCTTCATTTGGTGCGCGATGCGATGAGTCTAGGGTTCGTAAGTCTTCAACATATTTGAAGCCAACAACAACTAGCTGACTTATTTATGAAACCCCTTACTGCACGCGCCTTCACTGATTTGTTCTTAAAGTTCGGATCCGTTGTTTTCTCCGAAGCTCCAACTTGACGGGGGTTGTTAAATGACAGACGATAAAATGATGGTTTCGGGTCATGGACTATGAGACCTGCTATGAGGCATACATGTAGGCCACACAAAACAACACAACATACGTATTAGTATTATTTCCATTCAGTTCTTTTTGTACAAACATTTCTTAGCTATCTTAGTGTCCTTTTTTGTTACAATGTTTCTAGAAGGTAGTGACCCTAGCCAATAGCATGAGTCAAGTTTTCAGTATAAGAGTTCCCCCCTTATACACACCGAAATTATGTTGAAATACATATTTCTTCATCTACCTTTACATCCTTTTCATACTTCATACCCCCAATATAGCGAGCAATGGAAGTCATGGAGTATTGCCCCAAAATGGGATATAATTGGTTTCCATTCCTCACTATATTCATTATAATTCTTATTATCACTCCCTCAAGTAAACCAAGCACACAATACGATAAATCCTCATTACTTGGGCTCATATCTTAGGTAATTGATCCCCTGAGTCGAGTAGTTTGTGTCTTGAATCTCTTGTATCACATACTTCTTCCCCCAACTTATTTTTGTCACAAAATAATGCTTTCTAGTTTCCATATTTATGGTATAGTACTCCCAAAATTGAACACATGTGAAGTTTAATTGGGATATTTAACCATCGGTCATCCGATATAAGTAAGAGAAGACCTTTCTACTAGGTAAGAAACAAAGACACACCTTATAAGATCTCTCTCTCTAAAATATGTACCGAGTTAGGCGTTAAAAATGTTTGAAGGATTATACTTTCATTGAATATGGTGGAGGAATAAATACAAGACACATACAAAGCTGTTACATACAATCAGGAGGAAATTAAGTTAATATCTATATAGTTTAGGTAAGCATCCTAGTTTAGCTAAAATACAATCTTTGACTATATACAAGTATAAGCAAAATATGGAAACAAAAAGATATGATCATATCATGAAGATAGAATCCATATCGTAGAATCCATATAGTACTTTTTGATCAATAATAATGAGGTGTCGTTTTGTTCAAATTCTTTTGATAATAATGATGATTACGATATTGAGCTTTCATATAGTAATATATTTGAATACATATAAGTCGTGAGCTTAAAAAAAACAAAACTATTTTCCAAAAGATAAAGTGAGCATTAGTTAATTATTGTGTTATAATGGACGATCATACTACTAGTAGTATTCGTTACAAAGGATGATTTTTTTTAATAAGTATTTTAAGTTGTTTTAAGGATAAATACATCACATATATGTTATGTAAGGAATTACGCATACTAGAGAGTTGTTAAGAGTTTTAAGATGTTAAAAAAAGCATATGTGCATTGCACAACATATACTAAGCCTTTGTTAGTTGATGTAAGCAATAAATGGATGTTTTAGTTATATGGTTGTGCAATTATTATAATTTGAAAAATTGCATAGAGTAAACCTTTTGTAAGGTTCGTTTCAACTTCAAATAAGATTAAAGGTTACTCTTCTCTAACTACAAAGTAGGCTAGTTGTAAAGGGTTTTTCTTTACCCATTATAAGATGTTGTATGAAGAGTTCTTATACATTCATTTAAGAAAAAAGATAATGAATTTTCAAGTGAAGTGTGATGAGTTAATATAGGCCAAAGGTTATTCAATCAAACAACTATAAATTAGTTTATCTCCTTTTCCCTACTCTCATTAATTATCATTACAATTGCTCTATGATTATTATATATGAATTTATAATAATCAATCATTAGAACAGGCAATTCTTTTATTAGTTTCAAATAAGACAAAAAGTATATACACACAATTGACTCATCCTCTTATGAGCCATCCAAGGACACAATTATTATAGGGCTTAATTTCTTTTTCACAACTCCCCTCAAATCCATAAGTTATGTTAAACCATAGTCATCTTGAAGAATTGAGGTAGAATTCCATTATATGCATAGTAAAACAAAAGCACAATTTTTTTGTTAGATTTTTTGAAAATCAAGATCATTTTAAATTTCATAACATGATTGATATATGAATACAAATAAATATAAATGTAAATGGTAACTTGTAACTTGCTATGAAGTTTGATCTTTTTTCTTGCAATTTTTCTCAAATCCTTTATGAAATTAGTTCATTACAAATATCATAGTCGCATATGTATTCAATCTTTAATAGTATTCATACAAATAAGTTGACAGAACTCTATAAGAGGGATAAGCAAGGAGTGCTAGCAAATTTAATTAAAATGTAATTCTATTTCAATTTAATTGTAATTAGAATTATAATTAATTCTAATTAAATATCAATTAAGGTCAAATAATATTTAATATTTTATATTAATCCTTATTTATTAAGTATCTCATATTTCATCATAAAGTTTCTCAAACTTTATAATCAAGTCTATTTTTTTTTTAAAATCAAGTCTAACTTGATTAAATTACTTTTTCTCTCTCTTATTATTCTTTGTGTTTGACCCGCTAGTTTTCTCAATATTTTGACAATAAATATAAATTATAACTCTAAATCATATTCAAGATTAGATAAATTAAGATCCTTTAATTTATCTTTAATTTTTAATTAAATAATCTATATATCAAGATTATCATCCAACAATAATCATGACCATTCAAATATTAAAGATATCAAAGTAGTTTTAACTAACCTTTTTGTGTATAATTTTTTTAATAATTCAATCATTTCATCATATGATATTTCTATTAGAAATAGAGCATATAATTAAATGTCTACTCTAAAAGTCCAATTATATTATTTCTCCATTATTAATACTTGATTCTATTAATGACGTTTGATTTTTTTTAAATGCCATTTCACTTTAACAAAAAGCTTTTTTGAATTAATACTAATCGAAAACAACAGAACATTCTCTATGGTTATTTTAGGGTAATGAATCTTATATTGGTCATTCAGCTACCTTGATATAGTTTATGTTATATCAAATAACTACTAATTGAGCTACTATTAACAATGATATGTCATATAGTTTTAAAACATACAATCCTTGTATAAGATACTTTAAAAATCTCAAGTCAAATAATCACTTATATAATTATCATAATGATAATTTTTATAGATATACAAGTAATGTTTCAGATAAAATTATCATATCGCAAGTTTAGTGAACTTGTTTTTTAATAAACACATACATGTTGTTTAAATATTTTTATATTTTAGTATGTGAGATTAACTATTTCTTTATTAAAAATTAAACATGTGATAGTCTTTACACTATTAATATTCAGTCTCAATAGAATAAAGACTAAGAACTATTTGAGAATAATACATAAATGGAATATAAATCTCATAATTATAATATCATCTTAATTTCATTTTCAATTTACATTTGTCTTATGGATTTTTTTCTTATATATCAATTAATTAAACAAATATGTGTAAGATAAACAAACCTTTAAACAATTATATTACAAAATTTTAACCGATCGATCGATTGTAGAATATAAACAAACAAGTCACATAAATAGTTAGCCTGTAATAGTATTCACACAAATAAGTTATGAAAACTTTATATATAGTGTAGAGAAGGATATGTTATAATACTAGCTTTTATATAGCATACGATTATTCATGAGGGGGTTTAAACATTTAATATTTTTTATTGACATGTAATTATAATTTTATTTAAATTTTGGTTAAAATTATAACTTATTCTAATTAAATACCAATTAGGTCTCAATAATATTCAATATTTAATATTAATTTTCATTATTATATGTGATAATAAAATTTCTCAAACTTTACAATTAAATCTAACTTGATTATTTTACATTTTTTCTTTCATTTATTTATTTAAATGTCTCAATAATGTAAACAATGAGATCGATTGTTGTTTTTTATAAGTAAAAAAGATAGTGTACGTTAATCTTTTTTCTAGTTGATTAATATGTGAAAAGAGATTAAATGTAGTGTCAACGTCATGGTTATGATACTATCATAAATATATAATATTTATTTTATAAATTTATTAATTTAATAAATATATAATAAATTATACTTTTAGTTAATCGTGCCAAAAATTATAGGATTGATTAAAAAAACAGCTAAACTTTCATAAAATTTTTAATTATAGCTTAAATTTTAAAAAATAATAATAAAATGTCAAAATTTTCAATTTTTTCAATTCTAGCCCAAATTTTAAAAAGTGGAATAAAATGCTCAAATATTCAAATTTTTTCAATTATAACTTGAAATTATCTATTTTTTCTCTGATGCTCTCAGCCATTTATTTTTATTTGTCTTATGACATCCTTTATTGTGTTAATGTTGGTTGGCGTGTATTAATAGTTAAGATTTCTGGAATATGTAATAAACCACGCCAGAAAATTTATTGAAAATATTAATGTCGGGTTAGAATTAAAAAATTTGAAGGTTTGAATATTTTATTGCTATTTTCTTGAAATTCGAATTAGAATTAAAAAAATTAAAAATTTAGATATTTTATTATTATTATTTAAAATTCAGGCTATAATAAAAATTTTGAAAAACATTTAAACTTTTTTAATAATTAAATCAAAATTATAATATCAATTCGTTGATTGTAAACTATAAATCAATATACAATCATATGGTTGATAAAAAGTCCCTCCTGGCGGACTGTCCCAAATTCTCGAGTGCTGTACATGATGAATTGCTAGTTGTCAGGGCTCTTCCACTTTTTTTTTGGGTACATTAGAGGCAAAATAGAAGTTAAGGATGAATAAAGGCGATTTCATGCACATCAGCGCGTAATAAATAAAGCATGTCGAATGGGGGAGTAGGCCACACACACTTGTCGCGTACCGTACTCGAGCCCAGACGAGCCAAGAAGTCAACGCACTGGTTACTTTTACAAAAAACATGAGTTAAAGTAAAACTCGGGAGGTCGCCGAAGTGAGCACGCGTATCCGAGATCAAGCTGGCAAGAGAATGGAAAGCGAGAACATCCGGGATGGAAGCTAAGCAACGGAGCGCTTCAAGAGCGTCAGACTCCACGACCTGGCCAAGGGGCTCTTCCAGTTGATAATGCGGAACACAAGCCTGAACTCCACTAGATTCTGAATTACTTGCGCTGGACATAATCACAGCCCAATATTTTGTATCTCAAGTTAAAGAATCAATTGAGTGTTCTGTTGGGAAATGTACCTTTGCTTTAACAAATTAGCAGACGCATTACAGTCAACTTTCAATTCATTATTTGTTTATTTTAAGTTTGGAGTTAAGATTCTTAGTAAAGCTATTTTTCCCATTAATATTCATTTTTATTTTTTATAAAAATAATAACAATTTTTTAAATAGATATTAAATAAAATTTTAAGCAAAATGTTTATTTTAATTATATCATTTAACGACTCAACGATTAAAAAATAAATAATAGATGTAATTAAACGATTATCTATAAATCTAAAATCTTGTAAAATAAGGTTAAACTCTTAGAATATAAGAAGTAAATCCTTTAGTTTCTAAAAAATTTATGTGAAATTCAATACCTAGTATTTGTAAATTTTTAAAAAGCATCCCTCTACTCTTATACACTTTTTATTACACATTTTGTACAACTTTTTTTATAATTATTTATAATTAAAAGATCACAAATTTCAGCCACCAAAATAATTTATTTGTAATCAGGACGGTAAAAATAACTCTTTTGTTGAGTATTTTGATTTAAAAGATTCAAATTTAAGTTACAATTAATTTTAAAGAGAATTTATAATCAAAAAAATAAAGATGATTGAACTTTCTGTTTAATTTAAATTGTTGAATTATTAAGTAGTTTATTTTTAAATGCTTGATTAATAGATTATTATGTAAACTTAATAATTTACTTAATATGCATTTAGAAAAAGATTTTAATTATTGTAATTAATGTCAAGTTAAAATGAATAAAAATAATAATATGAATAAACTTTATTGTAGATTCCTTTAATTTCTTAATTAAACTTTAGAAAAATAAAAGAGAATAGAGCTACAAAATTTCTTTTAATTTTGAATGTGATATCCTTAAAATTGAAATTTATGTTTGTACCATTAAATCCTAGTTTTAAATAAAAATACAAAGAGTGATTAGTTTGAATTTCAAATAATTCAATTATTACAAAATCATGATAAACGTGCACAAGTTTAAATATAAAATTCTAAATTTATAATAAACAGACTCATAATTATAATTAGTTTTGTACATGTCATTAATACAAAACTAACGAGTTAAATGTGAAATCACAAGTAAACCTCTAACATATGTATATATACTTATGAATTACTCACATGGAATGGAAGTTGTAATGCAAGTAAGGTTACGATTTTCCAAAATTAAGAAATCCAAAAACAAGTTCCATTAATTATAAAATAAAGAATAATTCCAAAGTTAATTCCTAAACCTATCCTCTTATATCATAAATAAATTGTTCTTTGCCCTGTCTCAGCAAACAGACACCAATCTCTAGGGTTTCTGTCTCTCCCTGTCTCTCTCTGTATTGATATGGATCTGGAAGTGGTGGGCCGCCACGCGCTGCTCTTCGACGACGACACCATGGCGGCGTTTGTCAATTCCGCCGCCGCTCTCGTCGACTGGAACTCTCTCTCCATCGACCGCTACGACGTCCGCCACCTCCTCTCCGCTCCTCCTCCACCGCGCTCCCGTCGTCGCCCTTCTGACGACCCCCTCGACTCCGACCTCGATCGCGAACGCTACCTTGATCTTCGCTCGCAAGGTAATTTTTTTTTGTTTCTGCTGATTGGTTCTGTGTTCTCTCTTCAATTCTCTCAGAGTTGATAGCTGATTAATAGAACTCTTATTAGACTGATTTTGGTGATTTGAGTTAGGAAAAAATATATCTTGGTTGTAGGTTGAAATTTTAGTTCTTTAACATGACTTTTGAGCAATATCTCCTATGTGGGTCGCTGAAGATTGTATTCAGCTTGCAATGGGAGCTATATAATTTATTTTTTGGAAACATGTGGATTGTTAAATATGTCGTGAACTACTTATTTCAAGTTTGCAGGATCAAATATTATTTTGCTATCGTTGCTTCAGATAGACAAGTAAGAAATTTCTGCCTCATTCCACTGCGTTCCTTCTGTTTTCTTGTTTTGAGTGTTCAAGTTGGTTTATGCTGGTTATGCGGTGAAACATTGGAAAGAATTGGCGATATGCTCATTTGATTTTAATCTCATTTTGTTTTATTTCTAGATGTGGAAAGTCAGGAGGAAGAGGGGAATACCAATGGTTATAACGCGGTTCCTTTTTCTTACGGAAATCCCACTGAATCTGCTGAACATAAAAACACCGAAGTTGATTCTGGTTTTCGCCCACCCTTCTCTATGCCTGAACACTTACTTAAGAACTTGGTAAGTAGAAATCCGTCTCTCTGTCTACCCTGGACCTATTATTTTTGACTGATCTTGTTGTTTGTTTGCTATTTATCCATGTAGCCAAATGATAGTTGTGCAAGGTGCATGTGTTATTCTAAGGATTACCATGTCTAAGTTTCAGATGCTCGGAGCAGGGATGGGGGTTCCTCAAGGTTGCTACTCACAGGCACCTTGTCTTCTTTCCATGCTTGACAAGGGGCCACACAGGTGGGATTAGGATGAGAGTAATTCATTGCTTTGTCAGGATGTTAATCTCTAGAGAGCAAATCCGGTGATAGATTTGTTTATAAAGTTCTGTTTGATCTTTATGGTAATCAAAATGTATGTGAGAATCATGATTGCTTGGGGTTATTTAGTAAGAAATGTTCTTTTATTTACATTCTGCTTTCTTGAATTTCTTGTTGTTGACAGAAATTTCTTTTCTTTTTCTTTTCTGTTCTTTCAGCCTCCAACAGAGAAGCTACATCAAATCATTGCAAGGACTGCCATGTTTGTGAGTAGACATGGTGCGCAGTCGGAAATTGTTTTGAGGGTCAAACAAGGAGACAACCCAACATTTGGATTCTTGATGCCTGATCATGAGCTTCATCCTTACTTCAGGTTTCTTGTTGATCACCAAGAACTTTTGAAGTCTGATGGAGATGATAAATCAACAGAAGAAGGTGGCAAAGCTGAAGGTTACCTCTTCCAACCAGGTGCCTTAGGTGGTGCTTTGACACTGCTTGGTTCTGTGTATGGGTCTGGAGAGGATGAAGAAGATGTTACTAAGGATGAAAATGCATTGGCTAACGATTCCAAGGAAGCCCTTTGTTCTGACAATGTAAATGTTTCACATCAACCAGAGCAAATTGATTCTTATGTAAGTATAGCTAAGAAGAAAGAAGTAGTTCCCAAGCCTTCAGCTATTCCTTTGAAAGAAGTTGCTCATGTTATCAAAAAGAATCGTTCAATTGGTACTGTCAAGACTGGAAGTGCAGATTTCTCAAAGAAAGATGGTGATTCCCTGGGCTTGATTTCTTCTAGTGCAAACAAGTTGCTGGATAGTGTTACTCCTGGTCTGTCCAAGGTTGAAACATCTATCTTGGAGCCTCCTTCTGATCTGAAGCGAGTGGTTGACAAGATTGTTGAGTTTATCCTAAGAAATGGAAAAGAATTTGAGTCGGTTCTTATTCAACAAGATGTTAAACATGGGAGATTCCCATTCCTTCTACCATCCAACCAATATCATCGTTACTATCTAAAAGTTCTTCAGAATGCACAAGAGGTTTGTTCTTCTAGTATCATTCCAAGCATATATATTTCATTTTTAGCTCCGTGTCCGTTGGTTTAATCTGAGTTGGTAGGACATTTGATGAAGAATCATGCCGTGGGAGTCTAATTTCACTGAAGCTTAGTTGCTCCCATTGCTATGACGTTTTGACTCATCTTCTTGTCTTAGATGGTCTGCATTTCTTCAGTTGATATTTTATCATTCTGCAATGCTTGTACCCTGAGTCCTGTACATGACAAACTTGTGGGTTATTCCGTTAAGTTGCATTTGCGTAGATTTCTTCTGTTTAAATTACGTGTTGTAATATGTTTTTGTCTTGATTTGGTTTCATATACTGTGCTCAGAACGGAAGTTTTATTTTCTTTCACTTCTTGATTTACGCTTTGGATATGTTTTCAGTCAAAGCTTGCGCGCAAAGGATTCAATTCTGAGAAGCATGATTCATTAGCACGTGGGTTGGGCCATACATTGAAGGAAAGTGATTCTTCTTCCCTTGCATCTGATATTCCCCATGATTCTGATAGGAAAGAGAAGTTTAAAATGGTAATTGGGAAACCAAAGAAGGATGGACAAGATCCATCTTCCAAAGCAAGTCAGCCGCAAGTTGGATTTAGTGTTGATGCTGCTGCAGCTGCTGCAATTCTTCAAGCTGCCACTAAAGGTATTAAGAATCCCAAATTAGAACTTTTAACAAAGGGATCGATGAATGATATAAGGGCCGGACGTAGCAGTGAAG
This sequence comes from Erythroxylum divaricatum, assembly GCA_025434745.1. NCBI lineage: Eukaryota > Viridiplantae > Streptophyta > Magnoliopsida > Malpighiales > Erythroxylaceae > Erythroxylum > Erythroxylum divaricatum. The sequence continues at coordinate 48,192,274 of JANTPM010000246.1, forward strand.
TTGGAGATGCACCCAGCATTGTCAGCAATGAGACGGCAGCAGTTAGTGTTCCTCTAGCAAAAGCCATTGCAAAAACAGCAGCTACTGCAGCAGCAAGTGAGGCTGATTCATCTGAAGCAAGCTTAAACAAAGAGCAGAAGTTAAAAGCTGAGAGACTGAAGCGAGCAAAAATGTTTGCAGCCATGATAAAAGGTGGAGCTGCACCTTTAAGAAGTGAACCATTGTGTGGGTTATCAGTAGAACCTTCTGATGTTTCCAGATCAAGTGCTGAGGTCTCCACTCTTGTAGACAGAGAAAGGGAAGGTAGCTCAGCTCCAATGGAATTCGAGAAGCCTGAAAGGAAGGAAACTGTTGATAGTTGTAATGAAAAACGATTGAAAAGAAAGTACCGCTCAAGATCTGAAAGAGGCGACGAAGGTAATGGAGAAGACGTCGAAGATGAAGGAGAGAAGGAAGAGAAGGTTGTGGAAGAAGACAGGGATGACAAACACTCCAAAAAAAAGCGGCGATCCCATCATTCTCCACATCGAAGTGGGGAGAGGCATAAACACGGCAGAAAGGGTTCATCATCTAAAGACACAGATTCTAGACGTCAATGCAAGGACAGTAGCATTTCAGATGCTGAACACCGTTCGATAGATCTCAGCTCTACTGATGATGACCGGAGGCACTCTTCACATCATAGTAGGGAGCGGCATAAGCGCAGAAGAAAAGGTTCATCATCAAATGGCAAAGATTCTGGACACAGACACAAGGACAGTAACATTTCAGATGATGAACGCCCTTCAAGAGATCTTAACTCTACTGATGATGAGGGGAGGCACTCTAGGTGGTCATACAAAGTCGATAGCTCATCCTTGGATGAACATAGGCACTCTAGACATAGTAAATTGCATTATAGCCCGTCTGATGAGCTAAAGTGCTCCAAACGGAGGCATAAACATGACAGTTTAGATGATGACAAACATAAGTATTCCCAACGCAGGCGCAAGCGTAACAGCTCCTCTCATGATGAGTACTTACATTCTCAGCTAAAGACTGAACATGATGGGCCCTCTGATGGTGAGAATCATCAGTCTCAAGAAAGAAGAAAGTATAGCTCGTCTGATGATAAGGGTCGACAATCAAGACGCCAGCATAAGCATGGTAGCTCAATTAATGATGAATGTAAGCATGAAAGCAAAGCTGTTGAGCACAAGAAAGTATTTCGATTGGGAAGAGAAACAGACTTGGAAGAGGGTGAGATCCTCACTAAATCAGATCAATCAAAAGCATGTGAGGGTGTTGATGGTGCTGTTGGGGAAGATTCTGTGGATTTATCGAAAACGTACAAGGATGCAAGGCCCCGATCTGAGCCACCTGAAACCACAGATGTTCCTGACGATCTCAGAGCCAAAATCAGAGCAATGCTGATGGCAACAATGTAAGCTTGATATAAAAAATATTGCTCGTACGTTGATGTGTAACACAAGTCATTCTTTTATTGTCATTTGTTGATATAACAAAGATCCCTTATAGTTTGGTGTGTAACTCAAGTCATTTAATCTTGTTATTTCTTTTGTTTGTTTGTTTGTTTGTTAAATATTTCTGACTTCTTTACCTTATGCACCTATTAGGATTCAGATCAAGCTATTCGTAGGTTATTCCTTTTCATCGTTTTGTTGGACTTGAAACTCTACGTACTATGAGCTTTAGGTCCTCAATGGAATTCTGACGATTGTTGTATTATCAGAAACTTTTTGGATTCCAAAGTTTCTTTTAAGGCTCTTTATGAATAAGTTCCAACTTATTCGATATAAAATCATACTTTCATGGCATTAACGTGGAAATTTAAATAATATGTATACTATGGACGCGAACTTATGATTCCTTTTAAGGATTTGTAGCCGAGTTGTTCAAACTTCAAAACAGTGAAAGCAACTCATTTAATGGTTATAAATCACTGTCCTATGTGGTAAAATTTCAAAATTTGACGAACAGGTGGATCCAACTTGCTTATCGTCCAAATTAAGTTTCAAAGTTGCTCCTTGTGTACTACATAGTCATGCAGGGTTGGCTTTTAAGTGCGAAAGGCTATTGTTTTTATTATTAGCAGATTTTGATACCGGCAGCTCGCATCCTTTCCAAGCCAAGCAGTTACATGAATTTAAGTAGAGATTCTCAATTTTCATAATATAAAACATGTTTATTCGAAAAGAAGACGAAAAATGAAGATTCTGGTACAGTTAGATCAAAGGGAAGAAGGAATAAGTTTGAACTTCTAACAACCTAATCAATTCATTATCATGAGTTATGTGAATGGCCAACCACATGGACTTTGGGGTTTGTAACTACACAACACCCGAGTTCAGAGTTACTCCCTCCTATCTAAAATAAAAGTCGTTTTAGAGACATGTACATTTATTAACAAAGTTAGTGAAATGTTTGATATACCCTTATTAATTGCATGTTAAATTGCGTTGAAGATGTAATCTGTATAATTAGGATGTGAGAGAAAATAAAGGGTAGATTTAGAAATAAAATTATAGACATGTATGAAAAATCGTGAACAACACTTATTTTAAACAATTAAAATCCCTATAAAATAATTTTTATTTTGGATAGGAGAGTGTAGTAAAGATTATATTATTGTCTTCAATATTTCAATTTGAAGCTACAAAGTAAAAACAGGAAAAATGGGCACAATTTCGAAGCTGTTTTTAATTGGACTCGTTTAAAGAGAAAAACAGTAAGATCTGCTTAAGCTTGGTTGAATTTCTACATACTAATGCATAAGGAAAACTAGAAGGAAGAAATATAAAATTGAACGGAAACCAAAAACATCAAGAGCGATTAATAAAATGTGAAACAATGACAATTACGAATTCGTTGTGGAAAATGAAGAGAGTAAGAATTGCAAGTAAGGGTTTAAATAACGTACGTGCACGTCAATTCAGGCTACATGTGTACCTCATAATTAGATGTACTGCAAAAGTGTTGGAAGTCCACATACTTATGTCATTGCCGACTAATAACATTAAATGTTAGGTACATAGGTCTGCTTTAAATGCGAACACGTTGTTTGAATTTGCATATTATGTCATCATAGTGTTTTGCTAAAACTGCCCAATCATTATTGCTTCTGTAAAACTTTTGACATTTAAACAAATTATTATGAGAATGCCTTCAGCTTTTAATTGAGATGCTAATTTAATTATGCCATAACTAATTCGATTGGAATTAAGTTAAGAAGATGTTCAATATTTAGATAAATAAATATCAAATATGATACAACATGTTAATCAAATAGTACATGATCAACTCTCAGTTTCAATTTGAATAGAATTATCTTCATTTGTAAATTATTGTGATAAGAAGGAATTTGGTAAAGAGGAGGAAGAAAAGAGAAAAGGAAAGATTAAGAGAGGTTTTCGGTTTTTTTTTAATACATGCCCCTATTAAGAACGTTTTAGGCTATTAAACAACCTTGCAAAACATAACCACCATATTGAAAATAGGAAACAATAACTCATTAAAGATAAGAAACAATAACCTATTACTAGCCTATCATAAATTGTCGGCCTTTAGTGACCTTATTGAATGAAAAGACAATTAACTAACAATTAAGAAGTTGTGCCAACGTGGGACACGCAACAATCCTCCCTCCTTAAAGAATCCCTGTCCGCAAGGATGAAATCTAGGTATGATTTGCGTAATCACCACTCATTTTCTCAAGTAACGTCTCCAATTGAACCCCCCTTCTATTTAATTAAGACTTCAGACTTCGGACGATATTTACCCTTGTGTATGACTCGACAATCAAGCATGGCTTCAGGTTGTGAAAGGATTATAGAATCATCCGTAATTGGGGGAAGGATGGTAGTAATTGGAGGGTTGTGCGATCCCAAATGCTTATGTAAAAGACTAACATGAAATACGTCATGAATTTGAGAACCAGATGGTAAAGTTAATTTATATGCCATTGGTCTTACCTGTTGAATAATCTGATAAGGACCAAAATAACATGGAGCAAGCTTCATTGATGCGTGGGATGCCAAAAAATTCTGTCGGTACGATTGGAGCTTAAGATAAACATAGTCTCCTATTGTAAAAGACACACCTCGTCATTTTTTATTAGTTTGACACTTCATTCTATTACAAGCTAGTGATAGATTATGTCGTAACTCGAGTAAAATAGAATCACAATCCCGTAAGTACTCATCAACTGTTTGGAGATGGTAAGTGCTTAGAACATAAGTTAGCAAACTTGGTGGTGGAATACCATATACCACCTCAAAAGTAGTCATTTTTTTGGAGGAATGGATCAATGTGTCATAGCTAAACTCCGCCTATGGAATCTATTTGAATCATTTTCATGGCTAGTCACCTACAAAGCATCTTAAGTATTGTTTTAAGGTGCAGTTCACCACCTCGGTTTATCCGTCAGCCTGAGGGTGGTAACTAGAACTTATACAAAGCTTAGTTCCTTGTAATTGAAACAATGCTTGCCAAAAGAATTGATAAATACCTTATCACGATCATTGACAATAAAGGTTGGAATTCCATAGAAACGAACCACATTAGCTATAAATGCCTTGGAAACATTGATTGCAGCAAATGGATACCTTGAAGGTACAAAATGAGCATACTTTGTTGGGTGATCGACAATTACCATGATAACAGTATGCCCGTTTGAGGGTGGTAATCCTTCGATAAAGTCCATTGACACATCTGTCCACATACGAGCAGTGATTGGCAATGGTTGAAGTAACCCAATTGGTTTCATACAATCCACTTTGTATCGTTGACAGATATCGCATTGTTGTAAGAACTTCTTTACTGTTTGACATATGTTGGGCCACAAGAAGCTACCCTTGATACGAGATAGTGTCTTATGAAACTTAAAATGTCCTCCAATATGGGATGAGTGATAATCATCAATTATTTGTTAAATTAAGGTTGAAGTAGGAATCAAGTACACCTTGTCATCTTTGAATCATACTCCATCTTGCTATACTAATGGATTGAGAAATTGTGGTTGAGAGATATTCTGATAAAAAAATCGTGCTTCACCTCTTCCTGTAACACTGGTCACCAATTTGCATGAGGCATTGAAATAGACATAAATTGAAATTTAACTACACGAGATAAGGAATCGACCTCTTGGTATTTAGAGCCTCTCTTATACTCTATTTTGTAATCATATCCAAGGATCTTAGAAAGCCATCGAGCTTGTGTTGGAATAGTATTCATTGCTTGAGCAAATATTTAAGACTCCTCTAGTTGGTAAGGACGATAAATGATTTACCGAGCAAATAAATTCGCCATTTTTGAATAGCTTTAACAATGACCAACATCTCCTTCTCGTAAGTAGATAGTAATCAATCTGATCCTTTCAGAGCTCACTGAAATAAGCTACTGGTTTATCCTTTTGAGAAATGACTACTCCAATTTTGGTCTCGCTTGCATCACATTCGATCACAAATTGTTGAGATGGGGCATAGGATTGGTGGAGATATAAATGCTTCTTTTAATTGATTAAAGGTTAGTTTTGTTGATTCATTCCATTTAACTCCCTGATTAAATATGAATTATGTCAATAGGGCAGCTATGCTTTTAAAAAGACGAATAAATTTGCGATAATACTCTATTAATCTGAGAAGCCCAAGAACATCCTTTGTAGTTGTTGATGTTGGCCATTCTAGTACTGCGTGTATTTTTCTCGGATTTATAACCACTATTTGCTCTGAAATAATGTGACCCAAGTAGTCAATCTGTAAAACACCAAACCTACACTTTGATTCCTTAACAAATAATTGATTAGTTGCCAATATGGTCAAAACAACTCGAACTTGTGAGAGGTGCTCTTCCTATGTCTTAGAGTACACAAGAATATCTTCAAAGAATACCAAGATAAACCTTCGAAGATAGGGGCAAAAGAGGTTGTTAATAAACTTTCGAAGATAGGGGCAGAAGTTTTTGTTCATGAGACTTTGAAACATGGTTGAGGCGTTGATGAGGCCAAATGACATTACGACAGACTCATAGTGCCCTTCGTGTGTTGGAAAAGCCGTCTTCGAAATTCTTCTTCTTACACATGAGTTTGATAAAACCTAACCTTTAAATCCAGTTTGGAGAAGAATTTAGCTCCATGAAGTTCATCAAAAAGTTCATCAATCACTAGAATCCGGTATTTGTCTTTGACTGTGATACTATTCAAGGCTAGGTAGTCTACACAAAATCGCCAACCACTATCGACCTTTTTTACTAGTAGAATAAGTGACGAGAATGGGCTATTACTAGGCTTTATCAACCCAGATTGTTTTGGTGGTAGATGAGAAGACGGTTCAAACACTTGTTGAAACTCAGCTAGAAGTTTAGTTATATAAGGAGAATTTGATTTTGGTTGGGAGTTGTCAGTGGAAGGTAAAACCTGAAAGAGAAAACTAATACCTTGTAGGCAATTAAATTCCTTATCAGTCAAAGCTTCAATGCTAGTCTGTTTCAATCCTTGGAACGTGTGAGAAACTCCCCTAAGTTTGATTTTCACCATAGCTTGATCAATGAAATTATGAGCTACCGCCAGTCTAATACACGTATCATTTGAGGATGATTGGTTCTAGTTATTGTATGAAAAGAAATTTCGAGTATGACCTCCTTCGATTTAGATTCAATAATATCATCTGCATCTGAGTCTGGGTGAGTGGAATCATCTATCGTAAACAATTATGGACGTTCATATTGGTGACTTGGAACAAGCTTAACATAATCCATTTTCTCTATGTTCTCACACCTCTTGGTTAGTAATTCGTCGAAACGTAATTGACAAATTTGAACTTAGATTCTTACGTTGACTTAGTAGAGGGCCTAACACACCAGCCGTTGAATTAGGACTCGACTTCGATACCACCAAGGTTGGCTAGAAGTGAATCATTGGAATGATTTTCCTTTGTAACTGATTACGCTCTTCAATCAGACGAGCAACCCCTATTACCTTAGTCAATGTACGAGGTTTTTTAATCTTTACATCTAGACGAATATTATCTTAAAGTTCTGCAATGAAACAACTAATAAGAAAATTTTCAGGTAAGCCATCAACACATTGGGATAGCATTTCAAAAGCCTCTTGATAAGCTGCTACAGATGAAGTCTGTCTAAGCCGTGTTTGAGCTTCTGACGAGTCCTCATAGTTAATTGATCCAAATCATAAGAAGATTGCTTTGGTAAATTCATCCTAAGTAAGCGGTCCTCAAAATTTCGTCAACCATTGATGTCATTAAGAGCAATTCCTTCTAGATGAAAGGAGGCAAGCTGCATTTATTGATTTGGAGCAATATTCTGGTATTGAAAGTATTGTTCTGTCTTATATATCTAGCTAGTTGAAGCCTCTCCATTGAACTTCGGGAAACACAATTTAAGGTGACAACGGTGAAGTTCATTGAAATTATTAGGATTCCAGGTATTTGGAGAATGTGAGAAGTCTCCTGAGTAAAACTGGTTAATCTCAGGAAGAATACTGGGTGTGGTACGAGAGACTCGTAAAGCCTGCAACTCGGTTGTAAGGCAGCATTAACTTGATCAAAGCTAGACTCATGTCGAGCTAGGATTTTACTAACTACGTTGCGGAATTTTGCATTAGTTTTGCTCCAAGTATCCATGATACCGATTCTGATACCATCTAATAAGAAGGAATTCAATAAAGAGGAGGAAGAAAAGAGAGAAAGAAAGATTAAGAGAGGTTTTTGAATCTTTTTATTGCGCGCCCCTATTAGGAATATTCGAGACTAATTTTACGCCTTATGTTATAAAAGATAGAAATAATATGGTGTACCACTAATTGTAGACGCACCAT
>JANTPM010000246.1:48224484-48235048 GCA_025434745.1 Erythroxylum divaricatum
TAAAAAATATCCCGAAACGGTACCCGGTACCGACCGGTACCGGTACCGTTCCGTTCCAGAGCCCAATCCGGTACCGACCGGTACCGGGTACCGTTCCGTTCCAGAGCCCAATCCGGTACCGAGTCCGGTACGGTATTCATAACATTGGTCTCAACAGCTTGTTTTCTGTTGAACAAATCTCCTCATATATTTGTCGATTTAAAGACACCTGAAAAAGTTTGGTCAAGTAAACTGGTAAATTATGGTGACATTAAAGTATTTGGATGTCCAGCTTATGCACATGTAAGTGAAGAGAATTTAGAACTTAGATCAATCAAGTGTATCTTTCTTAGGTACACTCCAGGAGTTGGAGGATATAGATTTTGGAATCCACAAACTTTAAAAGTTTTCACGTTCAATGTTGTGTTTGATGAGATATCTATACTACATCAAAAGGAGGAGTTGAATGTTCCCAATGTTGTTAACAATAGCATTGAGAAGAATGAGATTGGAAGTAAGGTGAAGCTCCAATTACATTCTAAGAGCAATGATTAGGAAGTTAAAGAGACTCAATTTGTGGTGAAGCGACAAGTCAATATGAATTATTTTCAATCATCTCACTCTATTGCTACTGATCGTCCCCGTCATTTCAATCAAGGTGTACCTCGAAAGAGGTTGATTGACAAAGCAGACTTTGTTGTATTTGCTTTTGTAGTTGCTAAGGAGAGAGAGAGTTGCTTTGTGCATGTTAGTTATAAGGATGCAACTATATGTCCAAATTTTAATAAATGAGTTGTGGCTATGTTGGAAGAAATGGAACCACTTCAAAAGAATGACACTTAGATTCTAGCAAAATTATCGAAAGATAAAAGAGCAATAAAGTATAAATAGGTGTTAAAAGGATGAAATTTTCGAAATTAAAGAATCGAGGTATAAAGTTAAACTTGTTGCTAAAAGATTTAGCCATGTATCAAGAGTTGACTTTAATGACATTTATTCACCTGTTGCGAAACATAGTTCGATTCGACTGTTTCTTGGTTTTGTTTCAACTAATAACTTTGAATTGGAGCAACTTGATATTAAAACAATATTCTTACATAGTGATTTAGAAGAAAAAGTTTACATTATGCAACTTGAAGATTTTCAGGTTGAGGACATGGAGGACCATGTTTGTAAACTCCAGAAGTTATTGTATGGTCTCAAGTAATCGCCTCGATAGTGGTATAAATGTTTGGTTACGTTTATTTAAAATCTTGGTTTCAGGAGAAGCAATTATGACTTTTGTTTTTACATGAGATCAGTCATCTTTGTGCTATACGTTAGTGATGAAATATCTAACTTTGTCGATGCGAAAGTCATCAATACAAAGATGGTTTCCCCATACCCCGATTATGCCAATTTAGTGATCAATGAATAATGCACGAGTTTCCTAGAAGATCAAAACGGATTAAGGCATATGAAAATAGAGACTATTTTTAAGCCTTGCAAAGAAAGTATCCAACTTGCGTTTCCTCATAGCTTTTCTTATTTGAACTAAGTTATCATTACAATGCTTGGTTTGATACCTAAAATGTCCTAATTATATCGTCGGCTGCCTGTTCTGGTAAATTATCATAAAGGTTTGAACCTTTCAAAGAAATTATGTACTTGTTAATCTTCCTAATCTTCATAACTTTTCCTTTAAGATTTTGAATGAAAACCAATTATTTCAAATTTCCAAGTGAACCATTCCCTACATAATATAAAACAGGATACTTGACCACATCTTAAAAGAATGTAACCGGATTCGGCTATGTGTCAGGTAAATGTATGTTAACTAATAATTCCAGGGAATCGATCCCTCTACTTAGTTCTATCATGCACTATGATGATTTTGTAGTTTTTATAAACAACTCCCCTTGATTGATTTCTGTTGACTGCTACATAAAGCATAAATAGTTAATTTAAGCAAGGAAAATAGGTGACAGAGGCTGGATTTTCTCCACCTATTTTCCGTTCTAAAGCTCATTGTACGATTTTGCTGGGAACTTTCCTTCCTTTTTCCTGAATTTTGGAGGCAGATTCAGGCTGTTCAGATTTTGCGATGCCTTCTACTTTATCCTCCATTCTCAAGTTCTTGAGGCCTTCATCATGACCCTGGTTCAACCTTTTAGCCTCTTCTGCCTCCTTCCTTAGTAGGTAAATTTCTTTGATGTAATAATGCAGCCTGTCAACCATGATTGAAAGAAATACAGAAAACCCTGCAAGGGAAATTGTCTGCCATGAAAGTTTTCCTTTTTATATCAAAAATTGCAGATAGGTACAGAAATCACTCGCTTACGAATCTCTCACAATTTTAAGCTGAGAATATCCAGAGTTATTTCTAGCTCTCTGTCACCAAACCAAACTAACGACTAATAATTTTCTACTCTATACCTGCAAACGGCCAGCAGGAAAGGTACTGAGAGATTTCATTGCTTGCCACTAAACATGCAAGGAACTTCTATATAATCCAATTCCAAAGTCGGCAGATTTAATATTATACCCATAAGAGATGCTTCCAAGAGGCGCTGAGCCATAAGAACCTCATCGGTTGGATTAACACCCCCACCCTCCGTGGAACGCTTTTGAATCTCCATAACACTGTAAAGCATGGAGCTAAACACCACAAGCACAGTGGCTGCCACCGTCTTGGCCACCAATGGACCTCTTCCTTGTTTCAGCTGGTCTATGGCTACAATTAGCAGCTTCCTAATTGGGGTTCTAAACAAGAGAGAAAAAATCAAACCTATCTCAGTAAATACGACAGTGAACAAAAGATTAATCATTTCCTTTGTCGATGGTCTTGAAGAAATGGGAATGATCTCAAGGAATGAATATATATAAAGAGTGATGGAAATGGTCATAGAAGAGAACTATGTCGTATGCCAGAACTGACTTGCAGCTTAATTAAGGAATTATACTTTTCCATGGCTTGAGGAACACAAGAGGATCATAATTTCCCGTTCTTCCGTTAATGAACATTTGGTGAAGGCATAGAAGTCAGGCTGTAATTGAAAGTTAGCACTCTCACGTCTACCCATCTGACTTGTCCAAAAACCAACTGAAAATCGTAGCAGATTCCACAGGTCTTGTTGCTGCATGATTTATATACATAAGAAAGTAACCATCACGTTGTTGAATTTTATACATCTTAAGTTATTATTGACCATAAAAATAAACAAATAATAATCATTAATTTATATGATTGGGTAATGAACAAATTAATTTAGGTCACAACTGAAACTGCTCCATAAGGATTCCACCACTGCATTGCTCTGTAAGGTAAAGGCACTCGTGTGCATGACGTGCGCTGAATACTGCCCTGTCCAGCTTTGGATTTTAATTTACTGTTCAAGTACTTTCAAGACACTGAAAATATTAAAAGAAATGGGTCATCATTCCAGATCGTCTGCTAAGTCCACGCCTGTAAAGATATTATTCTCAAAACAGTTACATGGGATGGGGAATGAACTGTCAACATGCCCCGGACAAAATGGGATAATATTGTCAAATTACAAACAACAAACATGAAAGTCTCACATTTAGATCAAATCATGGCAACCCGCAATTGGACTCATTGTTGCGGAGAACCAGAAAACAGAGCCCTACAAAATTTGCAAGTGTTTATTCATGGTATATTAAATTTGTGTAATAGAAACAGAAAGCAAACGCCCACATTGGTCTTCATATGTCAAGAAGCAGCCTCCTAGGGTCCTCCACAACATCCTTTATACGACGCAAGAAGAACACTGCCTCCCTTCCATCAATCAGCCTATGGTCATATGTTAGAGCCACGTACATCATTGGCCTGGGGACAATGTTGCCTCCAACAACCGTCGGACGAGACACTATTGAGTGCATCCCCAAGATAGCAGACTGTCAAAAGAATGTTGACTATAAGATTATACACCACCAAAAAAACACTGAAAATTTGCCTAACCAGAGTACTACTGCAGGCCTACCACATAAATTTGTTTTAAGAAAAAAATTTCTCATTTTTCGGTATAGAACCAACATGCTTTACCAAATTACCCCAATGCAACTTCATCGATTCTATGCACATAGAGCAATTAGATGATAACCAGAATTACGAAAAGTATCTCAACTGTAGATCACAAGAACACAAAGTAACACTACTAGTTCTCCCAGTAAAAGACAAACCTGAGGAGGGTTAATGATCGGTGTACTCAAAAGGCTCCCATAGACACCTCCATTGGATATTGTGAAAGATCCTCCAGCCATTTCATCAATTGAGATTGTTCCATCATTTGCCTTCTTTGCAAGATTGTTTATCTCCTTTTCTATATCAGCGAAATTCATCCCATCAGCATTACGGATAACAGGAACAACAAGACCCTGGAAGAAATAGCAAGTTCATAATAAGTTTCCATACTAGAAACAAAACAATCTAATATATTCATCATCTATGGCCATTTTAGACCAAGAAAATGTCTTCACAAACTGAGAAATGGAACACCCAACGGTATCGAGCAACTCAGCAACAATCCACATGTCCTCACTTTTCTCCAACTTTGGCAATGTTTCCAAGAGCAAGCTTAGGTATAGTATATTGCTTGCCGCAAACCCTCACTTTCTGCGGCTATCCCTTATAAATATAAATAAATATATATTTCTGATATATAAGAGAAAATATTATATACATATATATATAAATAAACCTCTTCAATATATTTGAAACTACTCCATCAATCTTAAAGCACATATTCAAAAATACATCTAAACCTCGTATCAATCTGACTAAAAAATATATATATATATTGAATATTGCAAAATAAATTGCCAGTGTTAGCTGATATCACAAAAGTAAAATGCATCTCCTCAGAAAATTTCAAGCTGCTCAACTTCGAAAACACTATAAAGCCGTAAAGAAAGGAAACGAAGGGGGAATTTAAATTAACTCAACTGGCAGATCGAAAGACAGGTGAGTAAAACCTTCATGCCATATACTACTGACAAAAGTACCCCAATCTTAACTTCCTTAAAGCCCTATTCAGTACCCGATCTTAACTTCCTAAAAGCCCTATTATCCTTAATACTTACATTCTCAAAGATTGAATTTTTGCGAAGGAATGTGCATGCATATATACAAACATATAAATGTCAGAGTAGGTCCCTTTGCACTATGCAATACAACATCCTCACATATTTTACTCACGCTACTATAATGTACCAAAAGATGCTGTCATAAACATAAACAATGTGAAAAATAATCCACACAACAGACTTGATGCAAACGCCACAAGGGAAAAAGCTATTTGGATAGAAGTGGACGTTATTCCAACAAGACAAATTATTGACCATCACAAGCATCATATCAAATAAATGAACAAACCTTTGGAGTGCCAACAGCAATACTTATGTCTATATAGTCTCTGTAAATGATATCATCCCCGTCAATAACTGCATTTACAATAGGCTGATGCTGAAGTGCACTAACAGCAGCCTGGACCATGTTTAGAAAAGATGAAAGAAAAAGAAGAGGAATTACTACATGATAGCATAAGAGCTATAAATGCTAAATTATTATTTAAAACCATTAAAACTGTAGAGCACACCTTTACAAATCCTGACATCAATCCTAGCTTCACTCCATGCTTTTCAACAAAAGCATCCTTATAATCAGATCGCAACTTCATCAAATTAGTCCTACAACAACATAAAATTGGCAAGGGATTGATATTCAAATGGTTACTGGCAGCATATCAATTTATTCTGATTTCATATATCACAAAACCAACAATCAACCTCCCATACCTACCCATTCACCTGGGGCAGGCAGTGAACATAAAAAATGGTCATGTCATGAAAATCAGCTTTTGAGCGTTAAACTAAAAAGAAAAATCAACTCCAAGAACGGATAAAGAGATCGAAATCAGAAGTCGAACCCAGTGCCCATTTTTCAAATGTAAATTCAAGAATTTCACAGTAATTAAAAATCACATTAAAATCATTTGTTTGAAACCGAAGCATATACATATAAAATAAGAATGATTGTGAATAAAGCTGACAGCAATGCCAAGAGAAGAATTGATGGATACTTCAACATTTCCATCAATGAGCAACAAATTAGAAGATTTAAAGGGAAACCAAAAAGGAAGGAAGAAAATAGTCTAGTTGTTAACGTCCTAATCATGTTGAATGACTCTCAAACCCAATGATTATAAACAGCATAAGAGAGGATAACTTATTAGGCCGCTAGCCACATTACCAGGAAGTGGAACTCACATATCAACTTCATTGAATGTTGTTAGCATTGCAAACGTGTTCTGAGAGTCCTTCAACCGTGTTGCTACCCTTTTCCGTAGCCTAGTCATGGGAACCTGTAATATTTAAGGTATTAAAGTCACAAAGTAATGTTCTTTTCTAGTTTTCTTCAAACTGAGAAAAAAATCACTTGATACTATTATGACTGAAAAAACCAGAAAAAGAAAACACTTACTCGTCTTTCCCTTTCCATAGGCGGAAGTTGGGGTTCCGTAGCTGTGCGTTTAGGAGGCTGTGATGATGGTGTCGCTGGTGTTTTAGGCTTGTCAGTGACAGGAGTAGCTTCAACTTTAGGCTTTGGCTTCTCCTTAACTTTCTCTTCAGAAGGAGCTGATGTTCTAGGAGCAGCTTTTTCAGGCATTTTCTCAGTGGGAGCAACATCACCCACACCTTCATCAGATTTTGAAATGATAGCAATCTTGATTCCAGGTTCCACTGTATCTCCTTCCTTGGCTACAAACTGCCAACAATTGCACACACAAACTAGCATTCAATTGTTATGTACATGATCAAATCCAACAAGAAACAGAACATAAAAATAAAATAACAAACAATAGTAATAATAGTAATTTGTGTTAATTATATCTAGAATACAAAAGGGTGAATTACCTCTTTTATCACACCTGCTTCTGGACTTGCAACGTCAATTGTTACCTGGAGAAAACAATTATATCCAGAGTAAGAACATGAATGATAACTATCCTCTAAACAAAAGTGGAAGGATGGCAAAGCAGGAGAATAACACCTTATCCGTCTCAATTTGAGCAATCGGCTCATCAACTTCAACCCTGTCACCAGGTTCTGTTCAAGAAGTATAATATTAAAGTGATTGCAAATAAATAATTAAAATAGAACACAAACAATGACGATATTTTGAATCCATACTTTTCAAAAAGGTTGCCAAAGTGCCATCCGTAATGGATTCTCCCATAAAAGGGACAACAGCATCAACCAAATCCCCTACAGCCAGTATAAACAACATAGAAATGTCAAAAGAGAAGGTTGTTTGAGATAGAATATGGCCATAAAGTCAAAGCCCTAGTAAGCAAAACACCTCCTCTTAGATGATGTGACAGAAAACTGTTCTTCCTAATTATTTTTACAATGTCAGAGTGATACAAATTAGCTTAGTCCTCTTCAGCTACATTAGCATTTTCTCAACCAAGTATTGCAATATTAATATCCACAATGAATGATGGATCCAATATACACTTGGAGCCTTAGATACGTCAACAAAAGATAGACAAACACTAACTCACATACAAAGACAAGAAGTGTGAACAAATACAAATGGACAGATTTGAATGCATGTCAACAAGAGATTAAAGACAAAGTAGTTGATGTCAAACCACTATCTGCAGAAAATGGTCTAGTCCACATTTGGTTGCTAGCCACAAGCTGAATTCTGAAAAGAGCATCCCTGAAACAAAAAAGGAAATGCAAGGGCCAAAAAAAGGCAGAAATAAGTGAACTGAAACAAATTTATTTGCATAGAAATTTCTTCTGGGACAAGCAAAAAGACTCTCAACTTAGATAAGTAGAGTGTGGAGCAGGCTAATAACTTCAGCATCAATCTCATAATCACTCTTATGTCAAATCTTGGTTTACTTGATTGGCACTACGAAAACATTCTCACTATTAAGACCGAAAAAGGAAAAAGGAGATGAACATGGCATTCCAACCATTTGTTATTGTTGAGTGTAATGCTGTAAATGCATCCTCACTATTTATGATAAAGGCAAGCATATTAGTGATAGATGCATTCCTTGCTCCCGATTCCTTATTTAACATCTTATCTCTAAGTATATGAAATATTGATTCAATCTACAGAAGTATATACCCACAAAGAATTCTCCCAATTCTCGTTCAGTATTCCAATCCTAAGAGCTCTACTAATACAAGATGCAATAAGATCATAATGATAGAACTAACCTCATTGGTTTCGGATTGACTGAGTAACCTATAGCAGAAAAAGGGAAAAAAGATTACAACTGTTTAGTTTTTATGCCATCTTATTCACAACACTAGAAACAGGAAAGAATGAGCTTTCAGGTTACCCCGTGAGATAAGATGAGCTATACTCCTGGCATGGGCAACTCCTCTTTGAGGAAGTAAAATCTGTATTCAGGTTTAAATCTTATAAATTAAAGAATCTCACATATGGGACCCAAAAGAACACAATAAATTTAGTAAGTAGCAGGTTAACGCACAGACGAATTATAAAGAATAAGCATATGAAAAATACAATTCAGTAAGAGCTAGAAGTGTTAAAATAACCCATCTATCAGTCATTTTCATTTCTAAGGACTACTTCGGTCCGCACATCACAAGCACCAGATTAGACGATACACCATGCAATCACATAACCAACAGAGGATCAAATGCATTTGCCACGAAGACATACGCTTATGTACAAGAGAATATAGAAGCACTATCGCTCACCTCCTCCGAAGAAGGCGCAACTCTAGGAGCAGAACTCACCGCTCGAAACTGCTTCAAAATCTGACAAAATAAGCCAAAAAAAAAAAAACGTTTCATGAAAAATCATCACATTTTCAAATCAAGAAAAAAATTAAAACGTTAAATCACAAACGCTAAAAGAAAATAAGAATTGAATAGCAACTCACTGACGAAGACAAGCCTCCATTTCGGACTTTTCTCCTTATAACGCCCAACATCGTCTATCAATCTCAAACACCTGCGATCTCTGGTTTCACTAATTCACAGAAAATCCTAACAAAATGAAACCACCAACAGGTATAGATATGATCATATGACCATACGAGAGATGACTAACCGGATTGGAGTCAAATCCACAGCTTTTGACCGGATTTGATCAACAGACAACTAGGGTTTTCCGATTTAGAGAGTTTTGAGCGTTTCTGTTCTCGTTTTAATTATATTTTTGTTTATTTTACGCTATGGAAAGTGGAAAAGTATGCATGGGCATCGTGGCATGGAATGGAAGAAACTTGCGATCTAGGTCCTTCCGTGGCGTGGAGAGGGCTGATTGGTTGAAAGTAGGAGATGTCAACAGTCTGTCCTCTTTCTTTTACATAATAATCTTGAAGGTACATATATTTTTGTTAAATTAATAATTTCTTTGGATTTAAATATCATATAAAAAGAGAAAATACTGCCCTGTTTTGTAACCAACTCCTTTTTTTGTAACTGTCACTCACCTTGGCTCTTAGGTGGTGATTTTAATGCCAAATTGGATAGCCGTGATAAACGTGGTGGCTCTCGGTTTCAACCTATCGTCAACCCTCACTTCCGTGATTGTGTGCAGCTCTGCAATCTTCAGGAAGTCGTTTTTTCAGGGCCTCGCTACACGTGGCGTCGCGGGCAGGTTCGGGCTCGGTTAGACTGCACATTTTGTTCTCCTTCTTGGCACGACGAGTTCCCCTGTACCAGGACTACGCACTTACCTTTTTTGAAATCTAATTATCGGCCCCTCCTCATCACTTTGACCAGCCCCGTCCCTCATAAGCCGTTACAGTGACATTTTCGGTTTCAATCAGCTTGGCTCACGCATGAGGACTTCGGTCGAGTCGTTGCTGAGCACTGGCCTCATTCGTCGTTGAACCTTGGTGGCGCTTTGGCCCAATTTTCGGACATCCTTTCCCGCTGGAATAACAACGCTTTTAGGAACATTTTTCACTGCAAAAAACGTCTCATGGCCCGCTTGGTGGGCATCCAACAAACCTTGGAAGATTCAGCCTCGTCATCCCTCCAAGAGCTTGAGGCATATCTGCAGACTGAATTAGAGTTTGTTCTGACGCAGGAAGAACTTTTCTGGCATCAAAGTTCTCGCCGCCGATGGCTAGAACTTTTCTGGCATCAAAGTTCTCGCCGCCGATGGCTCACAGATGGTGACAGGAATACTGCCTACTACCACGCTGTCACCAAATCCAAGCATCGTCAAACTCGCATTACCTCCTTAACTACCAAGGATGGAACTGTTCACTCCGACCCTATGGCCCTTCGGGACTTAGCCCGTTGTTACTTCGAGGATCTCTACCGATTCGACTGGCCTTCTCCCCCTGGTTGGCACCTTCAAGGACATTTTCCCACCCTTCCCCCAACCGCCAATGATAATCTCACCCAACCTTTATGCCTTGAGGAAGTCCGCACCACTTTCTTCTCTATGACGCCTAACAAAGCGCCTGGCATTGACGGATTACCTGCTTTATTTTACCAGTCTCAATGGGAGCTTATCGGTCCGTCTGTGACGGATTTCCTACGGCAAGTCTTTAGTCATGGCCTCTGGGACGATAAT
>JANTPM010000246.1:48252215-48267700 GCA_025434745.1 Erythroxylum divaricatum
TCTTAACCAATTCTATACATTTTATTATTATCAAAACACAAGTGGGATTTAATTTGTCAACCACCATTGGTCCAACACCCATGACATTGATCTATTTTGATGGGAGTTTCATGAACTATTTTTTGTAATAAATAATAATTTTCTATTTAAAACTTGATTTAAAAAAGACGTTTTATGAATGTCTTGTCGTGATTTTAAATCTAATTGTGTTTTGGCTATTTGTTTTTGTTTATCACTTGATAAAAGTGTATTTATATGAAATGTTCCTTGTGCTTCATGTAATTCCAAATTATCTACATCGAGAATATTTTCAAGTTGTTCAATGTCTTTATTCTTTGCTTCTTTAGTCATATCGATGCCAAGGGTTATGTCTTTTATGATCCAAAAGAAGATTTTCAAAATGATTGCATTCTTGATTATAAAATTGATGAAATTGTCTTTCTAAATCTAAATTTTCTTGTATAGGTTGTAAAGATTCAAGATTAGTAATTAAAGTATGAAGATAATCATATTGATTTATCCAATATTGAAGTTGTATAAAATGTTGATGTTGCATATAGTTTAAATATTCTATATGTTCTTCTATTTGTTGACAAACACAACAATTAGATGATTAGCAGATAGAACAATTATAATAATGATAATAATGTGAAGACATATATAGCAGTTTATTCCAAATTATGATAATCTATATTAGGATTGAATAATTTATCTAATAAATGTTGAAATATAAGATTATCAAATCCATATCTATAGCAAGATAAAAAAATAATCATTTAATTGATATGAAGGGAATGTAATAATACAAGCAGAAATATAGAAAAGAATAAAATTAAAACTTTGAATAAAAGGAATCATAGAATGAATACAGAGAGTAATAAATTGAAACATGAATTGAAACATAAATGTAGTCATTATTAACTAATTAAACGAGAAATATCTTTTAAATCTCTTTTTAAATGCTGTTAATTATTATATTGTATGTGTTGAACGATATATAAATTCTGAGTAATTTGAAATATTCTTGTTTGATCATTATCTAGTTTAGCTTTTTCTAATTCAAGTTGATGTTTATTAATCCAATATTTATGATTTTCTGCATTTTCTCTACTTTTTTTAATCTGTGCTTTAAGAGTATCTTTAAAATCAAAATAATGCATAACTAACCTTTTATTTATAACAAAGTGATTACAAACTTAGTCAATAAGTTTCTTGATACAATTACAATAAAACTTTCTAGTTTCATATAGTGAGAACTTCAGATTATTTGCCATACATATGATTCTAGCAGTATCCATCATCTCTTGATATTTTTGCATTTCTTGACTATTGTGAGCATGTTTGTTAAGTGCATGACATCTTTCTAGCATTGCGTCCAATCTTTCTTCTCTTTTATATGTATCTTTGATAACTTGCTTTAAATATCTTTTGTGTTCAAAATACGAAGCGTCCATTGTCTATAAAAACAATAAGATTAGTCAATGAGTTCACAAAGCTTGAATATATTCTTTACGTTTTTGATTATTTAAAAATTTTAAATCTTGAAAATAACAAATAACACTAAAGCTATGAATTATATCATCTTGATTTAAACGAATAACTGGTGTTTGTGCAATATATATTTGATGTTGATTAATCATATGATTATAACGACAATTCCATTCATTACACATTTGAATTAATTATCTTAAGGTGCTTCTAGTGTCAAGATAAGGAGTAAAGGTGCTTTCCATTGAAATAATTAAATACTGAATAAGTAATGAATGTATGATAAACTTAACATAACACTAAAATCATACCTTGTTTGTCTCCTGATATGCTTAAACGCCAAACTGTAGGCTAAGTCGCAAGTAGAGAGGGAAGGAGTGATTTTAAGTGATTGTTATTCTATATCTTCAGTCGAAGCCGGAGGTTACATTATATAGAAAAGAGAAACGGGAAATGTCCAAAAACTAGTGGACAACAAAAGAAAAGATAAAGAGAAAAGGAACCAATAAGATACAAAAGTAAAAGCAGAATTTACAAAATATAATGTAAGATACCAATAAGTACAGGAAAAGTAGCTTATAATTTACAGAAAAGCAGAAGATTCTCTACTTTAGTCCTTGTCATTAGGCCTACATGATGTTTACATGTTGTCTGGTTGCGTCGGTGCTCTTTTACTCTTCAATAATTAGTTCCAATGAATCTGTTTCGTCAGATGGCTTTTCTTGTGATGTATTTGGACAGTACTTGCATTGATGTTCAGGATGTATTTGCATCTGATGACATATTGCATACTTCCAAGTGGCTGTCAATTCTTCAAAGATTCCTTCTATCTTGGTAAAAGGGATGAGAAATTGCTGAATAATTTGAAATTGTTTTAGAGGAATTGGTTGCTTATATGTTGAAAGCATAATCAGATGAAATCCCTTGTAGTTGATCTTGTAGGTAGATTCTACATTGAGTCGTGTTACTTGAATAAAAAGGCCTTCTAGACAGTTGAGGTTAAACTGATTAATGGTCTCCCAATCAAAAGAATGATTAGGTGGTGTGTCTATAGATGGGTAAATTCCATTGTTGATGCCAATGGTAATGAATGCAATTCGAGGTAGTAAAATGTTTGCATCTTTGACTGAAGCATTTTTCGCAAAAATGGGATAACTACTCCATATCTTTAGAAACATTTCTCTATTCTTCACAAATCGATCTCTATAGTTCCGAACTGCTTGGGTAAATCCAATGGGAAATTCAGAAAGGATACTTAGGTTGGTGAGATAAAGAGTGCCTATAAGTCCGCTTCGAAAAAGTAAATAGGTGGTTAGTATGACAATAGCTTCGAGTCCATATTTGCCTCTATTTATTGGGTAATATTGTTGGACTTTGAGTTCTTCGGTCCAATTGTTTATATTTTGAAAACAATCATAAAACATCTCTGAGGTTAATCTTCGGGCTTCAACTTGGATTGCTTTTATAGGTATAGCATTGATTCGATCCGTGTTGGGGATTTTTCCTAAAACTGTCTTGGTAGAAGTGGGCACAGGAGATTCTAACACTTGTTTATATTGAGGTCTGAGTTTAGGATGTTGCTGTTTATAAGTGGCTAGAGATTTTTTTACATCAGTATGAGATTTAAAGCTTTTGTGTAGAATACCTGGTATGCTAGTAATATGACTGGCTGCCTTATGCCATGTGTCATAAAGTCCTGCCATGGGTCCATTATAAATAACATAGGTTTTCATTTCTCCATCATCTTGCTATTTCTGAGAGCTAGGTGTTGACGGTTGAGTGATTTGGGTTGGAGTAATAGGTATAGGAGTTGTAACTGAAGAGGTAGGTACAGAGATAGCTTCATTATGAGCTATTTGGTTTTCTTTGGTATTTTGTTTGAGAACTTGTATAGTGGTTTTTAGCTGGTTTATGTCTTTAGTGATGTTGATGGCTCCAAATTTTTTTTGTTGATCGACTAAATATACTTCTTTTTGTGCAAGTGTTTCTTCCAAATTCTGTATTACTACTTCCATTCCCTGGTTAATATATCTACAAGAAAATTGTCAGTAGATTTGATATATTGAATGTCAAATTGATATTGATTAAACCCTAGTTGCCAGCGAATCAATCTGCCTTGATTGTAATTAGCTTTTATATTAATCTTCGAAAAACTGCAAAGATAAGTAGAATTAGTTTGAATAGTAAATGTAACAGGTAATAAATCAATCTTCCATTTTCTCAATGTTTTTAGACAAGCTAAGGTATCTTTTTCATGAATAGGATATTTGCATTATGAGGAACTGAACGTTCCATTGATATATTTGCATAAAAGATATTTGCATTTGTTGGGAGGTTTTGCCAAAAGGCATCCTGCCTATGTGTCTATACTTGCATCTATTTATACGAGGAGTTTATCCTTCGGCAGATAATTATATAAAATTGGTAAATGTGTACATAATGCTTTGAGTTTCCTCACACCATTGGTATCTGCATCATTCCAAATCCATTGAACATTCGTACTGCATTTTTCTGTAACAATTTTCTTTCTTTTGCTAGATCCTTTAAGAGGCCTTGATCAGATATATAATTTGAAAGTCCTAAAAACTATTGTACATGAGTTCCACTTGTCAATTGATCTGGAAAATCAACTATTTTTTTAATATATTGGGTTGTAATTTTAAAAATCCATTGTGTTGAAATTCTATACCTAAATATTCTATAGTCTGTTGTGCAATACGAGCTTTCTTTTTACTTAAAATGAGTCCTTTATCCCTACATCGTTGAAGTACTATTTTCACCTTTTTTAAATGATCATTTTTATCCTGATTTGAATACATAATTATATCATCTATATATACAAAAGTAAATTCTTCTAATCCAGCTAAATTATTATCCATAAATCTTTGATAAATACTAGGGGCTTGCTTTAATCCAAATGATAAAACATTTTTTGTGGAGGATAGGTAAAAACAGTTAAAGGTTTGGTATTTTCATGTAATCTAAGTTGCCAATATCCCGATTTTGCATCTAAAGTGGCAAACCATAAATTTCCTTTTAGTTTATTTATAATATAATTTTTTTGGTAATTTATATGCATCGCCTATGGTTGCTTCATTTAATTTTTTATAGTTGATAACCATTTTTCTTTTTCCACGTTTTTGTTCAGCTGAATTGTTTACATAAAAAACAAGTGCAGAATGCTTGCTTGTACTTGGTGTAATTAATTGTTTGGTTAATAAATCTTTACATTCTATTATAAATTCATTAACATCTTGTTGTGAATGAGGTATATTATTTTTAATGTTAACTTCTTGTGTGGGATCTTTCAGTTTTATTTCAATAAGTTGTTTATTGTGATTTTTGATAGGATCTAAAGGATTTTCACTACAAACTTGGTCTAATAATGTCTCAATTTCTAATTGGATTGACATATTATTTAAAATATAAAAATGAAGTACATCTAATTTAATTGTAATTTCTTGTAATTTATGATAGTACGTAGTGTAATAAATTGGAATTTTAAGAATAATTGAATTTTGTTTTAGAGTTTTGATGTCTAGTGTTTTTAAAGTAATATAATGTAAGTATTGACAAAATGGATTATATAATTTTAAAAAATTATTGCCCAAAATTAATGGTAAGCTTGATTCTTGTTGATATATTGAAGGTACTAAAAAAGTATATGTTTCTATAATGATATTATTATAATAACTTACATACCATATAGATTTATAGCTTCCATCTGCTATTCTTATTTGTAAAGGTTTTCTAATTTTTTCCAAGTATTTAATAATTGTTTTGATGCAATGCAAATTGTTGCTCTAGTGTCTATATATGCATTTACTTTATTATTCTGAATCAGAACTTGAATAAAGGTTGTATTCAGATTGACTTGAGGATTTTGATTTTTCTGTATAAGATTCATACTGATAAACAGACGAAATTGTAAAATCAGTATTGTATTCAGACTCTATGGATTCTAATTCTTAATTGATATTTAAGATGTGAATTTTTTCAGTATACTTAGGATGTTTTGTTTTAGGACATGTATTTGCATAATGACCTTCTTCTTTACATAACCATCATCTACAAATTTTCTTTCATTGGGGACAATCTTGTTTTTTGGGTTTAAATTGTCTATATTTCTTATATCTAGTTGTTTCGCATCCATATTGTTGAGGTACAGCTGCATTCTTTTCACAACAAAGTCTAAGCTTTTTATGTTTCAATGTTTTTCTAAGTTTCATATCTAAACATTGTTCTGCAATTATATCTCGTGTTGTTGATATAGCTCCTCCTAAATTGTATGTTATTTTTTCTTTTTCTTTTTGAAATCTTTCGTCTACCTTTTGATTTAGAGGATAAGGTAATTTTTGTATAAAGATATGTATATACATTTCTTGGTCTTGTCTACTTAAAAAATAATAATGTTTTAAAAATTCACAAATATAAGGTTCTATATAACAGGGATCACAAATTTGTAGATTATTCAGATGCCATAGGGCTTTTTGTCTTTCAACTTTTACAGCTTCTGTTCTATGATACATAATATTGTTGCCAGTAATTTTTTTATAAATTTCTGAGGCTATTATATGAAAGGTTGAACTATCTGTAGTTGCTTCCTGATAACGAGTAGTGCTTTGTAATGCTTGTTCTTTTTCTAATAAAAATCGTTGCACTATTCCAGTAGTTTTAAATGTGATAAAATTCCATAATAAGTTTTTATTCTTTATATCTCTAAATGGTTTGTCAATTTGTAATAATAATTGCATCTTATTGGACCATTCTAAAATTAATTCTTCCGTATTTGTAACAAAATATATATTTAATGTGATGTCTGATCCTATTAACATGTGTTTGGGTGTATATTCGGATGAATATTTTCTTATTTTATTGCCTTTTTGATAATAACCATGTTTTTCTATAAAATTTGGATCTACTAATGGATATTCAGTTTTTTTAATAGGTGGTGATTCTTTTTTTGTTCCACTACTTTCAGGTTTTTCTTCTTGTTCTGCATGTAATTCTTCCTCAGATTCATAATCTAAAATAAATTCTTCTTTATCAGTTATTTTATTTAGTTGTTCATCTGGCTGTAATGTTAATTTTTGCACTGTGTAATTTCAGGTAATTGACTATGAATATTTCTTTCAACGATTTCTAAGGATTAAACATTTAGAGGTGTGGTATATTCCAAAGTTTGATTTATTTCCATCGTCGTTCTATACTTTTTATTTGGGGTTTAGGCTCTGATACCATTTCTAGTGTGGTTTATAATTTTCTTATTAATTATTGTTGACTAATCTTATTGTTTTTATAGACAATGGACGCTTCATATTTTGAACGCAAAAGATATTTAAAGCAAGTTATCAACGATACATATAAAAGAGAAGAAAGATTGGACGCAATGCTAGAAAGATGTCATGTACTTAACAAACATGCTCACAATAGTCAAGAAATGCAAAAATATCAAGAGATGATGGATACTGCTAGAATGATTCGTATGGCAAATAATATGAAGTTCTCACTATATGAAACTAGAAAGTTTTATTGTAATTGTATCAAGAAACTTATTGACTAAGTTTGTAATCACTTTGTTATAAATAAAAGGTTAGTTATGCATTATTTTGATTTTAAAGATACTCTTAAAGCATAGATTAAAAACAATAGAGAAAATGCAGAAAATCATAAATATTGGATTAATAAACTTCAACTTAAATTAGAAAAAGCTAAACTAGATAATGATCAAACATGAATATTTCAAATTACTCAAAATTTTTATATCGTTTAACACATACAATATAATAATCTACATAATTTATATTATAAATAAACTAAAAGGACATTTATGATTTACCACTTTAGATGCAAAATCAAGATATTGACAACTTAGATTGCATGAAAATATCAACCCTTTAACTGCTTTTACTTGTCCTCCCCCAAAAACATTATCAATGGAATGTTTTATCATTTGGATTAATGCAAACCCCTAGTATTTATCAAAGATTTATGGATAATAATTTAGCTGGATTAAAAGAATTTACTTTTGTATATATAGATGATATAATTATTTATTCAAATCAGGATAAAAATGATCATTTAAAAAAGGTTAAAATAGTACTTCAGTGATGTAGGAATAAAGGACTCGTTTTAAGTAAAAAGAAAGCTCGTATTGCATAACAGACTATAGAATATTTAGTTATAGAATTTCAACACAATGGATTTTTAAAATTACAACCCAATATATTAAAAAAATTAGTTGATTTTTCAGATCAATTGACAAGTAGAACTCATGTACAACAGTTTTTAGGACTTTTAAATTATATTATATATATATATATATAACTATGCCTATCTTTTACAATTTTACACTAGACTTATTAGGTTTATTAAATTGGAAAGAATCATTGACACTATTTAGTAATACTAGAAATAATCATAATTAAAAGTAAAAAAATTTAATGTTTACCATTAAAATTAAATTTTATTTACTCAATGTTTAATATCTTTAATAATTATAAGTGTTTATCATTAAAATCAAAATTTATCCAGTCAAAAGTTGTCTTTTCCATTGTTTAATATCTTTAGTTAATTATTTGGTACGAGCTATTGTTGTAAATTGTAATTATTAGAGAGTCATAAATGTTTATTATTCTTTTTATTTCAAGTTTTGTTGTAATTATTAGATATTATATGATGTAATTGTAATATTTTAAATATTTATTCTTAATTTTATATTTGTCTGATGATTAAATAATTTTTGTATTAATTGTGGTTATTATTTATATAAAAATATGTGAAAAATAATATTAATAAAATAAATAAAATTTATTTTAAATTTCTATTATTATTATTTTTGAAGATATGGTTGATGTAAAATTATAAAGTATATATTATTAATGAACTATTTTGTAATTTAAAATAATTTAAAGACTATTTCATAAAATTAAAAATTTTCTGAAACGGTGCCCGATAGTAATTAGTATCAGTATAATATTGTATCAGAACTCAATCCGATACCAAAATCGGTACAATATTCATAATATTGATAATACCCCTGCAATGAAGAAACAAATATCAAGAGAAATCATCGAAACTTACTGCACTATCAAGATGTAGGTCGAGTGTCTTTGCCTTTACTTCCTCCAAACTGGTGGGTTTTAATAATATGGCATTATCATCACTTCAAATCAATGTTGGCGTCCGTTCCAAAAAATGCAAAACTTGCTGAATGTCTAATTGCGTTTCTGCAGTTAACAGTTGCATTAAAAAAAAAAATGATTGCTTCACTACTCAAAACATTAACATTATATGAATAAATTGCTCA
The DNA here is from genome assembly GCA_025434745.1 of Erythroxylum divaricatum. Classification (NCBI taxonomy): domain Eukaryota; kingdom Viridiplantae; phylum Streptophyta; class Magnoliopsida; order Malpighiales; family Erythroxylaceae; genus Erythroxylum; species Erythroxylum divaricatum. Next base: position 48,261,013 of record JANTPM010000246.1, read on the forward strand.
TGATTTTGGATAATTGTAGCAGTATAAGAAGACTTCTACGTAACCCAAATTTTATCATTAACATTGAAGATAGCTTCATGATAGTTGAACGAAACTTGCAAAGGATTCAACTTATCAAGGGAAATCATTAGTTCCATAAGGGCAATCAAAGAGGGTTGGTGAAGCTTTTGTAATTTTTTGAGACGATGTATTGATTGTGGCGATCCTGCTCCTCTAATTAATGTTCCAGAACAACATTGTCGCACTATCATGGAAATGAGTTAGTTGAGTGGGAGCTAATGATCTGGTTCAAATTATGAATCAGCTCATCTTTTAGAAGCTGTGAAAGCTCATGTTGGTTAATATCATCAGAACTTTTTTGTAATACTTCAGACTTATTCCGCAGATGACAAGATAGGAGAGGATATTCATGTGTCCAATTTAGTTTATGATACCAGTCTATTCCTTTAAGTTCTAGACATATAGCGAACTCGGTTTCAGTTTTGGGATTGTTCCAGTTGTCAAGCAAAGGATCATTAATCACTTCAATTGCTAGTTTTTGTATGTCAGGTAAATCATCTCCTGTTATTAAGACTCGAGGCTATTGATTAGAAACTAAAGAGAGTTTCTCATGTAAGGGATCCGTATTTTGTTTACCAATGTCCTCAATTGAAGTAGAAGCTTCAACAATAGTCATGTTGATTTCTTTGTCAAAGTTGCGTCTAGAATGGTTTTGGCGGATAAACCTTCTTGGAAGCCACTGATCTTACTGTTTTTGAGTTAACTTTTAATTCTGGATGCTTGACATGACAAATATCTTCAGAGTGGCCAACTTGCCAACAATGTGGACAGTAGGATGGTATGTCTTCATCCGGAACAATTTTTGCTAGAAACCTATCGAGTCTTCCATTTGTATCCATATACACATAAGGAGTGGCTTCATTAAATCGATCTCTACTTGCAATCTTGCAATATTGGGTCATTTGAAATTTGCAGTCGCAGAATCTAATTGAAGAGGCTGGCCAGAAGTTCTTGCAATATTAAACAAAACTTCTTTGTTCATAAATTGAATTGGCAATGTGGGCAAAGTAAACCAAATTGGAACCACTGAGGATTCATGATCAATATGAAAAGTAGGAGTCCATTTAAAAACTCGCATGGATTTACCATCAGTTGTACCAACTGACCATTTTTACTAGTAATTGATATTTATAATATCATGCTTAGAGTTTCCAGATTGGCTAAAAGTGAAGTTTCAAGTTTTTATATCATAATCAACTACTTCGACTGTTAATCTAATATCGTCAATAAGATTTAGGAATCATATGACTAATATTAAAGATAATTTTGCAAATAACAATATTATGTTTGCATTAGTGTAATCATTTTTCTATTTAAAGTTTTGAACCCTACGTATATATTTATAAGGATTATAAGTGAGATGGTTGTTATAAGATATGAGATACAAAATTTTATAAGCTTTTGTAGTATTTTATTAGTAAGTTATAACTGAAATTTTGTTAATAAAATTAAGTTCTAACTTAATAGTTATTTGTTTAGAGTGAAAGTTGTAGGAAAAAGAGAATAGGAAAGAAGTTATACTACTCGTGTGCAAGAGCAAAATTTTAGTGTGTTTTTTGTGTGTGTAACCCATCTAATTGGTGTGAAATAATACTTTTTAGTGTTTGAAATGATTTTTTAACAATATGGTGATATGCATCGTATAACTTAATAATATCATTTGTGTAATACAATAGTATTTTTGAATAATTTATAATTTTTTCATATTATAATAATACAACGAAGATGAGTGATGAAAAAAAAATGAGAAAATTATTTACACTAAGCTTCTACCTCTTATTCTCCACATTATTAAGTGACCATTTCATCACAATAGCTTAAGCTGTTGTGTGAGGCTAACTTAATTGGTTTTATATATTCTCTAACACACCTCCTCAAGTGAAAGCCCTTTGAGCTTGAAACTTGCACATGCCTACTTTTCTTTGTGCTTAATTTAATTAGAATAGGTGGGTGATAGGATTCGAACTCATGACCATTTGATCATAGAGGCTTTGATACCATGTTAAGTGACCATTTTATCACAATAGATTAAGCTGTTGTGTGAGGACAACTTAATTGGTTGTATATATTCTCTAACACACATTAGACTAAACTTAACAAAATTTTAGGGGCCAAGGTTCCCTTTCATCATTCTATTCTTTCATCCATTGCATCTTATTTTCAACCCCATTATAGCATAATGGAGACAATAAAAATCAATATATCATGACTCAAAAAATAGACTCAAACAAATATCATTAAAAATAAGAAATATTTTGCTTTTATAGTGGAAGATATGTCATGGACTTAAAAAATGGATAGGAATTAAGGGAGCATTTTGTGCTATATGTCAAAAAAGGGATTAATTGTTCCTTTAATGGTTCTTGGTTGCTTCGTTATTAGAGCGCCAAGAGAAAAGATGGGTTCATTTTCTAGAATCCATTAATTTAGTAAATGAACCTATTTAGACATCTCACTCATCTTACAAGTTTGCCAAAAAAAATTAGTCCAGAAACTTTTCAAAGATAAAAGTCCTAAAGTCACCTTGCACAAATTGGTATGACTTAAGAATAAAATTCCCAAAGTAAGCTTTATTTGTTGAATGGATATCTTCCAAAATGTTAAGAACCAATAATAGATTTATCTATGTTTTCAATGAATAACTATAATCATCTCTTCTTTATATTTTATCATACCAATTTTATTTAGAAATTCACTCTCTAATCTTAAGCTAGAAAGATTAGAAGTAAATATGTAACTATATATGGTTTTTAATCACCAAGAATAAGTTAACAGTAGCGAGAGTTAATTAAATTAAATTTAATAATTAATTATCTAAATAATTTATTTCAATATCGTATATAATATTTATTAAAACTAATAATAAAAATCATTATAATTTATTAAATAAATAATCATATAAGTAAATTTGATATATTTTATTAATAAACTAATATTTATTTGTTAATATTTTTAAATCATTAAAATCAATGTTATTGTTTAGAACTAAATATTTTATATTTAAAATTATTTCATAAATAACTATTTTAAAAATTTGAAATATAAAAAATACAAAATAAAAATTCAATCAAAAAACTTTTTTCATTAAATTTAAAAATGAAAATAAAATAAAAATTAAATTAAATACACTGTTAAATAATTGAAGAGTCAAGGTCATATATGTGTGTGTGTAAACAAAGGAAAAAAGGAGTCAAAGAATCACATATACATTTATTAAGATCCAGTTAATGATCATTCCCCCCTAATAGCTATATGTATGCAGGATATTGAATCAATAAGGTAAGATGTGTATGCTCATCAATTTCTTAGCAAGGCTACCTTCTCTCATAATTAAAAAGATATCAATTATAAACAAAGAATTATTATTAATTGCTTAGATACTTATAAATAGTTATTGTAACAAATAAGTTACGGATCTAAGTTATTTCAATGACTTTTTGCCCTTTTTTTCAGAAATTAAAGGAAACTTATTTAAAAGATGAAAAACAACATTCGGTTATAAGGCTAGGTAATAATATCCCTAGTTAATGCAAATTATCAAGGCTAAAATCAGAAAAGAAAATGTAAAAGTAATGTAACTTAAGCTTACAAAGAGGGATTTAGCATATCGAGAAGAGAATAATAAGTGACTAGTCGATTCATAGAAGTTATTACAAAGAGGACATAAATTAATAGGATCAATGAATCCATTCAAGTTGTCAAGTGTCTTAAGTTTGTTCTTAATTACTAGCTAAAATATAGCTAGAATATAAAGCAAGGTTTTGGAGAGTTTTCTTTAAATCAAACTTGCTTCCATTAAGTGCAACATTTACCTAGAGCTTTTAAGAGGATGATGTAAGAGTTACTGGTGAAGACTTTATAAGAGTGGGCAAACCAAGTTACCTTATCCTTAGCTTCCGTATCTACAGAGTAGTTGCGAGTTCTCTATAATTTATTCAGGCCCCTTTAGGGAAAACTATATTGGCTATCAATCATGAATGAGTTTACTTTATCCTTAAAGGTAATTAGAAGCCTAAGATTACTAGGTCCTTAATAGAATGTAAAGGACCAAAATCATTCCAATTATTAAAACAGAACTAAGTATTATATCCATTCCCAATTAGGTGCTTTATGGACAGTCGAATAACTTTCCTCAACTTGAGAATCTAATTAAAAGTCCATGAATAACATCAATTAGGGATGATTTATCAAAAGTTGAGATCTTTGATGCTATAAAAGTGGATCCACTTTTCCTAATTGGATTCTTTGTCTATAAGTAATTTTCAAATTTTCTTTAATATAAGCATGTGATTTGTCAACTTGATACGTATAATGCTAAAGCCAATTTCTTTTTTAGAGCTACAAACCTTAGACCTTTTAGCACCATGATAATTGTTAGGAGATCTTTGTAAGGCAACTAGAGGTGGCAAAGCCAGTGCACATTTAAGTTGATAAGAACAGAGATTATGAGTCAGACTCTACCTACATAGGATAGAAGTTTATTATTGCAATGAAATAGACTACTAAGAATAGCCTAAAAAGAGGCATGTATTCCTAATAATATATTCTTTTATTAGTAATTCTAATTCCCAAGTACTCAAAGGGTGGAGGATGAAATTTAAGGTAAGTGATGGATGAAATAGTGATGGCTATGGATCAATATTTGAGGAAACAAATAGACTACTTCTGAACTTATTACTAAGAGGCCTGACATCGAGCTAAAAGTCTTTAAGAAACAAATCAAAGTATTAACAGAAGGTGCATTTGTATAAGAAAAAAAAGAAAAATGTCATCTACAAAGCAAAGATTGAAGAAATTCAAGCCTTACATTTGTAATGAAACCTAAAGGGGTCACCTAAGTAGATCTTGTTGTTAGTTAACCTTGTAAAAATCACAATGCATATGGAGAAGAGGCAAGGTGATAACAGATCACCTTAGCTTAATGCTTTTGCTCCTCTAAACATGATAGTTGCCTCATTATTGATGAGCATTGTATAAAAAACTATTTTAACTAATATATAAATTTGCAAGGGAAACTAAAGGCCTGAAGAGCTTCCAATAGAAAGTCCTAATTAGTAAAATCAAATGCCTTTGAAACATAAGGTTTAATAAAGCAACTACGAAATGGTTCCCCTTAGAATAACTTATAAAGAGCTCTTATATAATAAGAAGACTATCATAATTCTTCTTCCATTAAAAAAAAAGCACCTTGGTTTTGGGTGATTAATAAAGAAGGACTCTTTTCAACCTTGAGGCAAGTAGTTTAGAAAGAACATTATAAATTACATTGCAATAAGAAATAGGCCTAAAGTCATCTAGAGAATTTAGATTAGGCTTTTTTAGGGATAAGAACGATGAAGCTCTTTTTTAATTCATTAAGTAAAGAACTTGATTCAAAAAAATCTAGAATAGACTTAGACACCTAATCATGTGTCAATTGGTAGGACTTTTGAAAAAAAAATTAAAGCCATAAGGAATTAGAGATTTATTGGGTTAAATAAATAAAAGATTGTTTGATATTAATTAGGCCAAAGTGAGCCACTAATATGTCTTTTTGGTGTTGAGATAAGGAGTTTAAAATAAAGTCACCAAGCTCACGTCTAAAGCTATAGGTGTTATTAGGAGCACCAAACAATTTATTGAAGTGGTTAAAAGCTAAAAACTTGAGCAACTTTAGAACTTGGATAACTTCACTAGCTTCATACTTTAAAGAGTGAATTTTATTATTATTCCTTCCACAAAGGATAGAGTTATGAAAAATTTCAAATTCTTATTATTATTTGTAAGCTAAGCTACTCTTATTTTTTTTCATCATAGAGAAGTGATTATTAAAGTAAATCACTTGTTAATATAGAAATCCGATATGATATGTAACTACACAAAAAGAAGGGTTGAATTGTGTAATCTTTTCGAAAATATTCATCTTTTAAAACTTCTTGAATTTTTTTACAAAAAATTCAAATGATTACTAAAATACTTTGCTAAAGTTGATAATCAATGCAATCGCAAGTAATATTTTCTACTCATCAGATAACAAGAAAATTAAAAGTAAGGTTAGAGAATAGACGCTACGATTTTATACTGGTTCACCCCAAATCTTGGGCTACGTCCAATCCTCAGAGTTAGACTAAGATTTCACTATACTCTTCAACTTTACAAATATTCTTTTTACATTTGGAGAGCCTCTTCAGATCTCTCTCACAAATTATTCTTTATCTACTATATTAGCCTCTAGAGGCTCTAGCCTTCCTTTCTCTCTCTAAGAAAAGTATTTTTGAGCTTTAGGTTACAGTTATATTCGCTCACTTCTTTCGCACTTTGAATACAAAATATTTACTAATGTAAAAGTATTGGTTATATAGTCTTCAACTAAAACTAGTATTTATAGCCTAAGTCTCCAACTGTCTTCTTAAAAACTGTTTCTTGAATCTTCTAGAAACGGTTATTAGTTGAGTCCTGTAACTAACTCCAACTAACTAACTATCTGATGTTGTAGAATATCTTCCTTTTGCATTGTTTGGAATAATGCCTCTTTTGTTACTACGTTTCGTCTATTATTGTGCTTCGTCTATTATATCGCTTTATCTATTGTCACGCTTCGTCTGGTGTCATGTTTTGTCTGGTGTAGCACTTGGTTTGGCGTTGACCG
>JANTPM010000246.1:48300936-48315858 GCA_025434745.1 Erythroxylum divaricatum
TCGATCCTATTAGCTTCGCATTTGTTTCGTTTCACTTGTTTATTCCGATTCATGTGTTTGTGTCCCATTTGTATTCGCTCTGATCCTTTATTTTTCGTTCCGTTTTGGATTCTTTTAAGACCGATCATATGCAGTAAAATCGAATTCTATTCAAGAGTGCTCATGTTCAGTTTAATCAGTGATAGCGTATTAAGTGGTTAAGAAGTTGGATCTCGGGAACGGGACCCAACACTTCCTCCTCAATAGACTCTACACCCACTCACTCGAAGTCAAAATGCCTTACAAAATGTGGTATGAGATAAAACCTAAACTGAAAATTTTAAAGGTATTTGGATCTCTCTGTTATTCTCATATACCCGACGTCAAAAGAGGTAAGTTGGATTCTAAATCTGAAATAGCAATCTTTGTTGGGTATTCTGAATTAACAAAAGGATATAGATTGTTTTATCCTTCCCAAAAGAAGGTTAAGGTTAGCAGAGATGTATACTTTCTCGAAGAAGAGCATTGGACCTGGTCGGAGGGAGAGTTAGGAAATGATGTAGGGGAGCAAACGTGCAAACCCATTCTCGGCTATTCCTCAAGCCACCATAAACACTCAAAACCAGGAGGACCATGATGAGTTAGAACCTGAAGAAGTAGATGAACTTGAAAACCAATTACCGCAAAATGAACTAACATCTGAGAAGGAGGAAGATCCAGAAATGGAAAATGATGACCTAGATCATGTGCCGGTAAGGGGAACTCGCTTCCTAGCCGAAATTTATGAGCGAAGTAACAAAACAACGCTGGAACCAACGAGAGTTCAAGAAGCACTTCTGAATCCAAAATGGTATGAAGCCATGAAGGAGGAGATCACAATGATAAACAAAAATAACACTTGGACGTTAGTCGAGAAACCACCGGACAAAAGAGCAATTAGACTGAAATGGATTTTCAAAATCAAATTAAATCTAGATGGTTCGATTAATAAGCTTAAGATGAGATTGGTTGTGAAAGGGTATGCGCAAGTGGAAGGAGTGGACTTTGTGGAGACTTTTACGTCGGTAGCAAGGATAGAGACGATCAGAATCCTTCTGGCGCTTGCAGTAGAGAAAGGTTGGAGGATCCATCAGATGGACGTGAAATCAGCGTTCCTAAATGGAATATTACAAGAAGAAATATACGTACAGCAACCAGAAGGATTCGTAATAGAGGGAAAGGAGGAGAGTGTCTACCGACTCAACAAGGCGCTCTATGGCTTGAAACAAGCCCCTCGTTGTTGGTATTCTCAAATCGATTCCTTACTGCTCAAGATCAATTTCAAGAGAAGTCACAGTGAGCCAACACTGTACGTGAGACTCTAAACAGAAAATATAGCGGTTTTATCAATATATGTGGACGACATATTGATCGCCGGAAGCTCAGAAGCATAAGTTCATAGCTTGAAACAACAATTCAGCAGATCCTTCGAAATGACTGACTTGGGTGAAATGAAGTATTTCTTAGGTATGGAAGTGAAGCAATTAGACGGAAGAATTGACATGAGCCAGAGGAAATACGTACGTGATGTACTAAGACGTTTCAAGTTGGACCAATGCAAGCACGTAAATACTCCAATATGTCCAAAGGAAAAATTAATAAAGAAAGAAGCAGGAGATTAGGTAGACAACAAGAATTACAGAAGCATGGTGGGATGTCTAATGTACATAGCTGCCATACGACCAGATATACATATCTAGTGAGTGTACTCTCGAGATACTTGAGCAACCCAGGTAGACAACACCTCATTACAGTAAAAAGGGTATTAAGGTACCTTAAAGGGACAAGTGAGTATGGATATGCGAACTTAAATGCTATACAGACAGCGATTGGGGTGGAGCATCGGAGGATATGAAAAGCACTTCCGGGTATTGTCTTACTGTAGGATCAGCATGTTTTTCCTGGAGCTCGAAGAAACAAGAGTTAGTGGATCTTTCAACAGCGGAAGCTGAACTAGTGGCGGCTACCGCAGTAGCCAAGCAAGTTATATGGGTTAGAAAATTGCTTAGAGATTTGCAGGTTCACTTATCAACAGCTACGGTGGTATATGTGGACAATCAAGCTACTATCTCTATTTCAATGAATTCGGTGTTCTATGGAAAGATGAAGCATTTTAAACTCAGATATTACTATCTGAGAGACGTGCAACAGGAGGGATAAATAAAGCTTGAATACATTCCTACTGAAAATCAAATTGCCGATCTATTTACAAAGGGATTCCATGTGTCACGATTCAAACTTTTAAGGAAATCAGTGGGAGTTCAGAAACTGCATTTCTGATCCTAGAAGGAGTCTATAGAATATGTATGTCTAAGAAATTTCGACAGGAGCAACATGCACAGCCATGCAAGTGACGTACAAAGAAAATAAGTCGTAAAGATTAAAGAACAAGTTTATCAAGAATTCAAGAATTGCAAGTTGCGACAGTTACAGTTAGTAAACAAGATTGAAAGACTATAAATTCATAATCGATCACAGATGTAATATATACTTCCATTAATCAAAGAAAAATCTCAGTAATTGCTGAGTTCTCATCTCCTCTGTTCTACTCTGTTTTTGTTTACGTTCTCTCTCTAGCTTTCTCTCTCAAAGTTCTTTGCTTCATCTTCGGTTGTTTGTATACGGTAGATAGTTAGTTACTACAGTTTCGTCATACCATGTTTCATCCCCAGGGACGACAAGTAAGGCAAATGAGGATCCTGTTACAGATTATATCTGCTATGACCATGATTAGGGGAGGTAGAGGCCAAGCAAGCATTAAAAAAGGAATTACAATACTTATCAGGACCACAATTCTCATTTATTCTTTGTTACTCTCTGCTATTGGCATTTAATAATAGGGAAGGATAGTGCACTAGAAAACTAATGGTTTCCTCAAAACATAAGGGAAATGCATAGAATCCTAATCACAAATCAACCTCAACAAAAAATAAGGCGAAAAGAAAAAGAACTGTTTCATTTGTTTCATTCCTTTTCCTACAAAATCTAAGCAAAAATGAGGTATGCAAGATAATGTACACTTAATGCAAGATAGCATTATAAAATCAGAAGAGAAAGACTGAACAGAACAACAAAATTACACGATCATCCAGTTTCTACCTCTGATTGCTTCCTTGACAAGTGATGACAATGTAATCTTTGCACTTCTGTAACAACTTCCCAAATCAGTTTTATTGGAGAGTTTCGCCTCAGTTATTACAAATCCCAAACCAACCCGAAATTTTTGGGACCTCTCACATCATTAGCACTGAAGGCTACAGAAGGTTTGTTGGTCTGGAATGTATACCTAATGTGTAAAATAAGAAGTCCCCACTAATACTGGAAAAGCAAGGAAAACAATATTAGAATTACTGTTTTCTGATTTTATGCATTGCCTATTTTACTTGCGCAAACAACATAGAAAAATTGCGCGAAGTAAACTGAGAAGAAAAGTGATGAGATGATTAACAAGAGTGTCTAGCAGCAAAACTCATTGAGATGAAAAATATTGGATGAAAAGGGTTTAATAAGTTATATGGCTCGTTTGTTCTGCCACAGTCTGTTGTATCCCAATAATTTTCTGCTTTGGAATGAAAATCTTACCAAAGAAATGAAAAGTTGTTCAACAATCTCAGAAGTCAAGATGTCTTCCAATTCATTCAGTATACCTTCCCTACAGAATCACAAATTAGAAATAAAAAAAATAGAACACACAGTTTAACATAATCCTCGCATAATACTATGGCTGTTTAGCAGCTGCCACTAGCTAGATGTTCCCAAGATTTCAAGCACAAGTTACTTAGCATCAATGTGTAAGCATTCAGTTAGCAACATTTTCACTTGTAGGTAAACTTTACCCATATAGGTCACTTTTGAAGTATATTGGATTTGTGTATTTCCAGGCAAAGTCCAAACCAAGTGAAAATAAAGAGGAGTTGAGAACACCGAGCACCAATACTAAGCACAATAATAATGTAATTCTTCAAAGAATGTCCAAACCTCAAGCACTACCATTTGTATAATTAAAGTAATCCAATAGATAAAGTTATACACATCAAGACTAAAAGCTAAATTTCTTTCTGCACATAATCAAACAAGAACATTGCAATTTGTGTTTATATATATAGTATTTGGTGCTCAAGCTTGAATAACACTTTATTTCGTTAGCCAATTTGTTAGCCATTGAATAACACTTGAATAACACTTCATTGCAATTTGGTGCTCAAGCGAACATTGCAATTTGTGTTTACATTATTTATTTCGTTAGCCATCTCACCTGTACTACCCATACAAAACCAATAGTACGGGATGTTATTCTTTCCACACTCTAGTTGTATGTATATTATTTGTTGGCATTAAATTACCTGGAAAAATCGAAGTTAATTTATATTTAATCAGGTGCATAACTAAGAGCACTTTTGCAGGTAGTTATTTTTATAATCCCAATCAGTCCATACTAATTTGGACAACTATAGTTAAAAGAATATACTTATAACATTATCAACACGTAGCCAATAATCTATAACTAGGCCAAATAATATTTGTTATTAGTTGCCTATCATCTAAGGCCAAATATTTTTATCGCCAATATTGACTTCTTGATAAGTAACTGCATTTTATGACCTGTATTTTGTCGCTAATTTTGCTATTATCCACGAAATGGTAAATTGTGGAACAATATATTTATCCATGTTTTTTGAAAACGTTATAAAATGTAATTAAAGATTTTCTGGATGAATTGTCTTTCTTTCATTGATCACGGAAGATATATATATACAAGACAAAAGACTTATCAACCTATCTTGCCATACAAGATTACATAAATATATACATAGTAATATTTCCATATTTTACATATATGATATATTTCATGTATTCCCAATACTCCTCAAGTTGGTGATTGAACATTCGAAATGCCCAACTTGTGGAGGAATACTCAAATTGTTGTTTGCCAAGCGCTTTTTTAAAAATGTCAGCTAATTGATGACCTGTGAGAACAAGAGCAGTGATTAGATTCCTTGCTTGGATTTGGTCTCAAACATAATGACAATCGACCTCAATGTGCTTCATTTTCTCATAAAAAACAAGATTGGTGGCAAAATGTAAGGTCGTTAGACTATCACAAAATAACCACTTAGGTTGAGGATGATAAACACCAAGGGAATGAAGCAAAGACTTTAGCGAAGTAAACTCACGTGTTGTAGTTGCCATAGATCAATATTCAACTTCAATAGACAACCTTGATATGGTGTGTTGTTTCTTTGTCTTCCAAGATATAGGGGATTGGCTAAGCATGACAAAATAACTTGTAAGGGATCGTCTAGTCAAGTGGCAACTGGCCCAATATATGTCACAATTTGCATGAAGCTAAAGATCATTATCATAACGTAAGTTAACAAAATACCCTATCCTGGATTTTGCTTCAAATATCTCAAAACTCGCATTGCTACTTCATAATGTGCCAAAAACAACACCTACTTGAATTACGCTAGCACATGCACTGAGTAGCAAAGCTCCAAATGTGTTATAGTTAAATAAATCAGTTTTCTCAATAGAATCCTATACTGTTCATGTTCTTCATCAATTCCCCAGTAGCTAATGAAAGCTTATGATTCTGTTCTATAGGAAAGTGAGCACGTTTAGCCCCTAGTAAGCCACTTTCTACAATTATATCTAAAGCATATTTTCACTGACATAAAAATAATCCTTCTAGTCCACGGTCTACTTCGATTCCCAGAAAGTATTTCAATGTACCCAAATCTTTCATGTAAAAATGTTGATGCAGATAATTCTTAAATTGTTGAATTGCATTTAATTGGTTTCCAATTATGACAAGATCATCAACATACACAAGAACACTTAGTGAGACAACACCATTTCTGAATGTAAATAATGAATAGTCAGCATACAACTATAGAAAACCATACTCCCACAACGCTCCTGCAAGTTTAACAAACCAATTTTGTAGAGCTTAGTGCAACTCATAAAGTGACTTCTATAGACGACATACTTTTCTTAGATGTAAAGTAGAAAATCCTTGTGGTAGCCACATATACACCTCTTCATAAAGGTCACTATGTAGGAATGCATTGTTTACATCCATCTGATGTAATTTCCAGCTTTTCGCCACATCAACGGCAAGAAAAATTCAAGCACTGACCATCTTTGCCACATTAGCAAAGGTCTCATTATAATCAATCCTGGAAACTTGATTATTCCTAAGAACAACGAGGCATGCCTTATAACGTTGCACAGTTCCATCATAATTATATTTAATTTGATACCCATTTAAATACAATCGTTGTTTTTCTTGTATGCAAATATGTTATTGTCCAAGCGTTATTCTTTTCAAGTGCATCAATCTCCTCCTTCATTGCCTGATGCCATCTATTTTATTTTACTTCCTCTCTAAAATGTTTTGATTCTTTACCTATTGTAATTACTTCCAAGACTTTTCTATGTGAAAATAAAAATATCACAAGTTACCTAATGAGATATAGGATCTTGAGTACCTAAGGATCCAATTGGCGAGGGTGAATCTAATGATGGGGAAATACACTAAGCAGTTTGGCATATATAGTCCTGCAAGCGAGTGGGTGGTCGTCATTCTTTGTGTCCCTAACCAAGTGCTATTTGCTATTGTATCTACGACGAACCTCGTACATTTTCTGCAACAACTACGACATCTTCTTAAGGACTTGAAGTATCTGAAGAACTCCCGTTGTCATCGTCTCTCTCGCCTACATGCCCATATGAGGGACTCCCCCTCACCTCCATATGCCCCACATCATGATGAGGCTCTAAAATCTCTATCCTGTCATCAAATACAGTGCGCATAATTGGGTTTGTTATTGGGGTGAAGATAATTGCATAGGTTCAACAAAAGGAAAGACAATTTCTTCAAAAACCACATCCCTATAAAAAATCTCTCGTTTCCATTCATACACTCGCCATCCTTTCTTTCCATATGGGTACCTAAGGAACACACATTTCTTGCCACATGCTTCAAATTTTTCTTTATTACGAGGCCTATGATGGGCATAACATAATCATCTAAAGGTTCTAATATTTGTATAGGATGGTCGCTTCTTAAATAACGTCTCATACGAATTTTTTTCCTTTAGAAAAGTGGTTTAGAATATGGTTTATGAGATATGTTGCTGTCAATGCACATTCTCCCCAAAATTTAAGTGGAAAACTAGCCTAGAACCTAACTGCTCGTGTTGCATTCAAAATGTGACTATGTTTTCTTTCAACTTGACCATTTTACTGTGGTGTTCCCACACAAGATGTTTGATGCAATATGTCGTGCTCACTATAATATTTTTGCATAGGTCCTAAAGTGAATTCTAGGTCATTGTCACTTCTAATGCATTTAACACTTTTATTAAACTGATTTTTCACAATTGTAAAAAGTTTCTTAAGCAAATCACTTGCTTCATTCTTTTTAGCCATAAAAAGACCCAAACAGCACGAGAAAAATCATTTACCATTGTGAGAAATAATGAGTACCATAGAAAGATGTAACTCAATATGCACCCCAAATATTACCGTGTATTAATTGAAAAGGTTCAACACTTTTATTCTCACTAGTAGAAAATGTATCACCAGTATGCTTTGCTTACAAACATATGTTTTATTTTTACTGATATTACTACTAAGTCCAATCAAAAGAGTAAGTAATATGACTTGATAGATGTCCCATTCGTTGATGCCATAAAGCCAAGGAATCCACCTAACTCGTATTGTTAACCTGTTCCAATGCCATGAGACGATAGAGGTAGAACCCATCAATCAGTTCACCCATACCAATCAAGGTCCTTGTACTATGGTCCTGCATAAAACAAAGCTCATTTGTAAATGTGATGATATAATTGATAAGTGTAAATTGTATCGTATTTTAGGGCATAGTTTGATATGTGTTTAGCTGTTAATTCAATCATTTAGTATGTATTTAGGTTAGATTTGTGTTAGTTTGTTAATTATTTGTGTTTTATGGGTTAGTACAAGCTTTTGAGCTTAAATATTGTGTTTTTGAGGTACCGTGATGTGTTTGCTAGTATTTTAGGGTCAATATCAAAGAACGGAGGAGTTTCAGAAGACATTTGGGTCGAAATAAGAGCTCACGATCGTGACAGAAGGCTCAGATGTGGGCCATGATCATGGCCTATGTTAGGCAGATGTGCAGTCACTTATGAAATTCTTGTTTTGACGGACTTTTTAGACCTTTCCAACCCAGAAAGATCCTAAGGTTACCAAAACATAAAAGAATAGTTAAAGAACATTAAGAGGGCACAAAGGAGCTTTTGCATCAGCCACACTTGAAACCCTAAAGAGAGAATACCGAGAGACAGAGAGAAGGAAAAAGAAGGAAGAGGAAAAAGACTAAGACGAAGTTGACTCGACGCATTTCCTAGATCAAGAGGTTTCCCGATGACATTACCTTTCGTCATTTATTCTAAATCATTATTTCCTTTTCATTTTGATTTTATTTATGAATAGAATTGAGATGGATAGTATGATGATAGGATTTGGAATATTGATAGTTTTCTAAACTCTCGTTTGATATTTTATTTTGATTTAATGATAATTTAGTCAATGGTGATTATTGGATGAATGTCATGATTTGATTGTGTTCTTGCATAATTCGGTAATATATTGAGAGGGTAAACTGAATGAAAAACAATTAAATTAGATTAATAAGAGTTAGGTGATTTAACAGAAACCAGGACAAATCATAATGGTAATTGTGCTGAGAGAGATCTTGTGTGATGTTCCAATAGATTATTAAAGTGTTTCAGATTTAATTAGGGTTTTGGATAATTTGTGAATTGAGAGGTTGCAAATTTCATAATATCATTAGGGTTTATAATTTAGGATTTAATGGTTATAACTCGAGAGAGAGTAATCAGCCCTAGGATAATCTAGAACTGACACTCCATTGAAACATAATCGGCTAGGTTAACATTAATGATAAGTAAAATCTCCTTTCTCATAAATTGGTAAAATTTTTTGGTTGATTTCTATTGTGATTACATATTGCTCTTGTTAATACTTTTGTGTTTAATTTCTGATTTGATTGGTTGAACTCAATTCTCATAATTAATTTCTATTGCATCTTTTATTTTCAGTTTTATAGTTTTTCTGACCTTAGATTTTAGGATTAGATTACTCTCCTTCCTTGTGAGATCAACACCTTTAATACTATGCTATGAATCATGAGTTTGTTGAATATTGAGGTTTTATAAGATTAAACTTGCCTCGATCAAGTTTTCGGCATCGTTGCCGGGGAGGTGCAGAATTAGTTAATTCTTGTAATCTAAAAAGTTTCACTATCTTTTGAGATTGTGGTACCCAATCACAAGAAGGAAAAAATGTGTGAGAAGTTTAGGCGAAAAGTTAAAAACACGTTGATTTGGACATCACAAGGTAGTGATGAAGAATCCAGAATTTTAGATATCAAGAAGATAAATAGAACGATCATGGAGGATATATATTATAGGGAGTAAAAGACTCTTGTGGATTTCAATGAGCCCTAATTTAGTTAGGGAAATTATCATTCTTATATAAACACATACACTTCGGGATGGCAAAACTATCCAGATTTTTATTCGTTTAATAATGTAAGTACTCACATAGGACATTAAGACTTATTAGAATTTCAGTAAGATGAGTTCAGTTTAGGGGATTCCAAATTGCAAAAAATTCATGGATAAGCTAACAGATATGGGAGAGACCCAGAAGAGACTAGAAGAGCAATTTGATCAAATAACGAAAAATCATGCCTCTTCTATTCACAACCTAGATATTCAAGTGAGACAACTTTCCCGTGAATTTTGTAAGAGAAGTGTAAAAGACTCTCTGAGCAATATGAAATTACATCAACTAGAGCAATATGAGGTTATCATTCTTAAAATTGGGGAAGAGCAAGAAAAACTAGTGAAAAATCAAGCTGAACCCCATCTTATAGAAGACCAAGAGATGAAGAAAGAGGATGAAGAAAAAAATGACAACCCTCCCTATTATTCCCTAGAACTTAGTATACCATGCTTGAACATCGAAAAAATTTGGGTAGATGTCCATAAAGAGAACCTTATCATTCATATTAGTGATGATCAAGTGACATTCAACATGAATGATGTATTAAAGAATTCGAAAGAGGACGACTCATTCATAAAAATTGATGCGCTCGAATCTTAGAAGGAACGAGAGAATGAAGAATAGTTGATAGTGAACCTCAAGTTTGAAGAAACTATAGAAGTATCTGTTCAAGAAGCTAAAGAAGAAAAGGAGATGAGGGTGAATGAGGAAGAACCAAGAAGAGAACAACTCACCCTCTTACTGGGCAAATTGCTGGATTCCATAAAAAAATTAAGGAGTTTTGCTATTCCCTGTTTTGTTAACAATTCACTTGAAAAAAGGACATTGCTGAGTTGAATTGGTTTTCATAATTTTATCAATATTTTCCTTCTGATCATTTTGAAATTTGTATCTTACTTACAAGCTAGAAAACTGATGTTGAACGAAAAGGGTGAAAGCAAGCCGCTCATAATTGATACCAACTGAGTTTTCAACGATACAAGGTCAACATAATGATCATAAATTAGCACGTTTAGTAGTTAGATTTAAATTGATGTGATTAGTAGGATTTGTTTTGAATTTTAAATAAAATTTTAATGATTTGAAATCATTTGGGATTACTAATTCTCTTACTCTCTTTAAGTAATTCAAAGATAAGATAACAATCTTGAGCATCAAGCGAATTTGATCTCAATACTTCACCATCATCACCTCTATCACCGTAAGGTTTTGTTTCTAACCCTTTTCTTTAAAATTTAGTCTTTATTTTTGTTTTATTTTATTTTATGTCATTTCCTTCCATGTGTGCTTGTTTGTCTTCTTATCAAATTGAGGACAATGTGTTATTCAAGTGAAGGAAGGGTTGTGTGTTTTGTTTTGAGTGTGAAATTTACATATTGTTATGTTAGTGTATTTAGGTTTCATATTGTGAATTGTGTGAAGGTATCGATGGCTTGGATAGAACGAAATCGATTTAATTTTGAACATAATCTATTAGGTTGTGAAGAGTCATTAGCTCGCAAAATTAGTGATCTGGGTTCTTTGGTTAAAATATGCAATTTAATTAGGATTCAGTGTTAGTTTATCATGTTATAAGTTGTAACATTCATTCATAATTTTAGGTCTTTTTGCTAAGTAGCTTTGCTAGTATTTTTTTCATGAAAACGAGTAGCTAAAGCAACAAGGTAGGAATAAGTAAAAAAAAAAGTGTTTGTAAATTTTAAATAAATAACTATTCCACTAACATTTAGGTTATGAATAGAGCTAGTAGCCAGTTAAGAACGTGATGTTGTCGAGTAACTGGATCGACAAGCATCACAAATGTGTGCCTTCACGTCAAAAGGCTATAATGACATTCTAACCAAGCAACTTACTAAAAACATGACTTAGTCGAGTAACTATATCGACATTCATCACCAATGTTTGCCTCGTGTAAAAAGACTAGTCTATGTCCACAAAAAGTAACCAAAAATGTTTCTAATTAAAACCTACCAAACTTATAAGTAGCTTAACTTTTCATTAAAACGCTTAAGATTAGTTACAAAGTTTGATTGACTAAATAATTATTAATGTGTGTATACAATTGAAAAGGGTGAATAAACTTGACATTTAAGTTTTGATTAATATGTATATTTACTTAAGAGTTTATAGACACGGATTTTGCAAGTTAATAAATTAGAACGACTTGAATGATTATGTTTAAAGTTAAATTTGTTTCATGAAGTTGAAGTTATTGCATCATATGCTTTATGTTTTGTGTTGATTGTTGTTTTGTTTGCTTGAGGACATGCAAATATTTAAGTGTGAGGACGTTGATATGTGTAAATTGTATTGTGTTTTAAGGCATAGTTTGATATTTGTTTAGTCGTTAATTCGATCACTTAATATGTGTTTATGTTAGAATTGTATTAGTTTGTTAATTATTTATGTTTTCAGTGTTTTATGGGACAAGATTTAGAGCTTAAATATTATGCTTTTGAGATACCTTAATGTGTTTGCCAGTATTTTAGGGTCAATATCAAAGAATAGAGGTATTATGCGCAATCGCTTACAAAATTTATGTTTCGAGGGACTTTTTAGACCTTTCGGACCTCGAAAAGATCCTAAAGTTACCCAAAACATAAAAGACCATTTAAAGAACATTACGAGGAGCATAAAGGAGCTTTTACATAAGCCACACTTGAAATAAAGAGAGAATATCGAGAGAGAGAAAGAAAAGGAAGGCAGAGGAAAAAGAGGAAGACGAAGCTGACTCGACGTACTTTCAGGATCAGGAGGTTTCTTGACATCACTGCCTTTCGTCATCTATTCTAAGTCATTATTTCCTTTTCGTTTCAATTTTATTTATACATAGAATTAAGATGGATAGTATGATGATAGGATCTGAAATATTGATAATATTTTAAACTCTCCTTTAAGATTTTATTTTGATTTAATGATAATTTAGTCAATTGTATTTATTGAATGAATGTAGTGATTTGATTGCATTCTTGCATAATTTGGTAATAAACTGGGAGGGTGAACTAAATAAAAAACGATTAAATCAAATTAATGAGAGTTAGGCGATTTAATAGAAACTGTGATAAATTATAGTGGTAATTATACGGAGAGAGATCCCGTGAGATGTTTCGATAGTTTATTAGAGTGCCTCAGATCTAATTAAGGTTTTGGATAATTTTTGAATTAAGATAAATTCCATAATCTGATTAGGGTTTATAATTTAGGGTTTAATAGTTATCACTTGAGAGGGAGTAATCAGCCCTAGGATAGTCCAAAACCAATACGTCATTGACACATAATCGACTAGGTTAGCATTAATGATAAGTAAAATCCTCTTTCTCATAAATTGGTAAATTCCTTAGGTTGATTTATATTGTGATTGCATACTGCTCACTTGTTAATACTTTTTTATTTAATTTCTGATTTGATTGGTTGAACTCAATTCTCGTAATTAATTTATGTTGCGTCGTTTATTTTTAATTTTATAGTTTTTCTGACCTTAGATTCTAAGATTAGATTACTCTCCTTTTTTATGGGATCGACACCTTTACTACTACATTATGAACCGTGCGCTTGTAAAATATTAAGGGTTTATAAGATTAAAACTTACCCCAATTAATATTTTGTATCATTAATTAACTAAGAGAAATCAAGTTGCATTGCAATTTTGGTACATAAAGGACTCGACTCAATGCCAATTGTTTTCCAACTCCACAAAACCCTTCTTGGTGGTATTAGTTCGATCTCCATTAGGCAAGTAATAGGATAAGGGATCATATCATATTCATCCTATAAAGATGCATAATTTCCGATCATATGGTGTGATGCACCACTGTCAATTATCCAACACATGGGACTTTTCTTACCATTCAATTTCTTTGTATTACTGCTTGTACTTGTTGCATTGTTTTTATTTAAAATTTTCATAATTTGCTATAGTTGCTCATTGGCAACACCTGTGGTGGTAGCACGTCCCACTGCTGTACTATTTGCCTGGTTTGTTTCCTAGATTGGTTGTCTACATCCCTGTGCGTGGACTACATTGGCTGAAGCATTCGAACATTCTCTACTACCACCTCAACCTCCTCTACTACCACGTCCTCCTTGATCTAATCCTTGTGGGTATCCAATTGTTTCATAGCATCCAACCACCTCATGACCCTTTTTTCCATAATGGGAACAACACAAGTCGCTCACCATGAGTACCAACACCTTGTTAAATTCGTTCAGGTTGATTTGTGGTTATTGGGAACCATTTCCAAAGCCCAACTTCGGATCATGAAACATGAGCTTAATCCAATGGAATTTCTTCAATCATCATCGGTTCGTTCCGAAAATCATAAGACATGAGCATGCGTATTACCTTGAAGGGTTATTTCCATGAACCTGTATCAGCCATATCACACAAGAGTAGTATGCCCACACCAGTCAAGCACTAAAATCATAATTGAATTCTTCAAAACAATTGTAGCTCCAAATCTCTAGTTTAATTTGAAGCAAGAACTATCTCAATCAGAGTTCTATAGGTGAAGATATACTTAAGAAACCAATGTATGTTCATACCCTAATCATGCTTTCTCACCCTCACTATCTTTTCATCAATATTTTTCATACCAAACCCAAAAGCCACCAATTTTTTTATAGAGGGAGTAAAGTGTCTTAGGAATCTATCGTTTCAAGAATCACTTCATTCGGAGGTTGGATGACAAAGTTATGGCCAAAAGAATCCAACATGTGTATGTCCTTAATCATCTTGTATCTGTCTTGGTGCAATTGCTATAACGTTTTATACATATGTCTGATTGAGTTCGTTCTTATACCATTTAAAAGTAAAATTCTATATCTACAACTTTTATGAAGACCACAAATCAAGATTCTGCCTCTAATGTAGTCAAAAATTGAGATTTAATGAAGTTGTCCTGTGAATGTCCGTTTAACTGACATCCATGTTCGTTTAACAGACATTGTGTTGGATCCCGTTTCCGAGACCCAACTGCTTAAACACTTAATACGCTATCACTGCTTAAACTGATCATGATCATTCTTGAATCGAACTCAAATCGAATGAAAGTGAAACAAATGCGAAACTTATTCAACTTTTGACAAACATGAGAAAAAGAAACGGATCGGATTCAAACTTGGAATCGAAACATATATATGAAGTCAAATCGAATAGCATGACAATTGTCCGACATCCAGGAATAGTTTATCTAAAAGAAGCGTTACGTTGGAATACCTTAGACTGGACCTATCCGAAACGGTATGAATTTTTTTTTCTTTTCTTTCTTGCTTTCTTAAGCATGCTTTTCATCTATCATATAAGGACTTAGCCTTAAACTCATACTA
>JANTPM010000246.1:48337427-48353740 GCA_025434745.1 Erythroxylum divaricatum
GAAACACCAAATCATCTCTATGTTCCATCGCAGCTAGAGGAGTTAGATGTCACTCAGGCTTTCTTGTACCCTTTCAGTCTTTCGGAAGAAACAATTGTACTTTTTCTTAAGAAACGACAACTGATATCCGCCAATTTGTAAGAAAATTTTAATTGTTCACTTTAATTGATAAAAGCCATTAGCCACCACCATTACTCAAGCAGACACCCACACGGCCACACCCATCATTTGTACTCGTAACTTGGCAAGGCCTGAAGCTTTTTCAAAAGCTATTTCTTCTTAAAAAGTGCTTTTGAAGTTTACAGTCAAACACCTATTTTTTTCTGAAAGCAACTTTTATGGTGAAAAAAAGTACTTTTAAAGTCTCCAAAAACTGAACCAAATAGGCACTAAGAAAAAAGTTTTAGAGTAAGTAAAGAAGTCGGAACTGAAAAATAAGGCTTCTGCCCTCGGGTTATTCAACTCGAGAGTGGGGTTGGAGACTTGGAGCTATCGACTCCATGATTTCAATTATTGGGTGCAGGTACAAAACGAATTGGGAACACTTCATAATGCAAAAACGTGGGACCCACCCCATTCATCATTTAAAATGTACCTAAGATTCTTATGGTCTGTTTGCCACCCCATTCATGATATCGTGACAGATATTCTATTCTTACTGTTCTATTCCTCACCTTCCTAAGATTATTCATCCATTTTGGGCACAGAAAAATAGAGTTATATATAGGCGACGAAGATCTGCCCCTTATCATACAATGATTTATCGCTGTTACATAAACAGAAAACTAATTTCTGTTTATGTATACTAATTTCTTTCACGACTCACATGTTACAGCTGCATTTCTCAAGATTGGTGTAATAAAGTCACAAATACCTGCAACCAAAAAACTATACTAAAAAAATTATATTAAAAGAGGAGAGAATCTTTATAACCTCAGGCTACTTTTATTCTTATACACACATAATCACACGGACTGTGACACACACATATATATAATATCTCTTACCAACTCATTTAAATTTATAAATTTTTAAATACATCGAAATTTTATTTTAATATTTGAATTCTTATTTTTATATTAAATGCAATTTTAAATTAATTTTATCAGTACGTTACGTCAAATAAATAAATTATTTAATTAATTTTTTTACTCACTTTTTTTTTTTTTAGTAATCCCTTCTTTACACCAAACTCAACCACCACCCATCGCTGTGTCCGGAATTGAAGGGTGGATCCAAGGAAGAATCTTTCCAACAAAAAGATGAGAGGGAGCATTGTGGATGGGGAGGAGCAAGCATCAGCGTTTGAGTGTGGGCTGGACTAATGGGTCAAGCGAGGAATGTGAAGTAAAGGTGAGAGACAATAGATGGGTGACGGTGTTGGTGTCGCTGGCCGTGGTAGATAAGACGATGGAGATGACGATGAGGGTTCTGGGCTTAGGATCCAAATCATGAGAATTATTATAAAAAAGATGGCTGCTGAGGAAGCTTGCTTCTACTTAATTATTATGTTAAAATCTTGGTTGATTTGGTCAAAAGTTATATATCCTCGTTATTTCTGAACTCTTCAAATATTGGATGTTTGTTTGCAATGTCCTAAAACTAGGGTCTCAAAGAATGGTACTTTTGTCTTTTCTTGTTTAATTGTTGAAAATGATTTAGTCAAACAGGAGTTGGGATAAGGAACTTTTGCTCTAAGCTTTCTGTCAATGCTACAACCTACAAGAATTTCCTCTTCATTTTTTCCAATGTTTTAACTAGCTATATTATTTACATAATGAAGTATATTAATAAGTAGAAACTTCTATATACATGAATATATAATATATTAATACCTAAAAAAATAAGTTTTGTGTCATAAATTAAAAAAATAAAGATAATTTTGATTAATATTTCAAACTTTTTAAAAAATATCTGAAGATATTCTAACATTATAGTAAGTCTAAAGTGTCATAATAAATTAGTTTGAGTGAAAAATATCAATTATTCAATCATTTGAGGAGATTAAAAGGAGTTGAAGATCATCTTACTTAGTCAAATGGCTTGTTAATCAAATTTATAATATTTAATTTATTCATATAAGACAATATAACAAATTTGAAGAGCATGATGATTATCAGCATATATAGGAGTCGAGGAAATTGTGAAGTACATGGTAATAATTAGTAACTAATGCAATAATAGTTCAAAAGTTTTTTTAGAAATTAAAGTTTATTAAAAGAATAAGAACTCCTGAAGGAGATAGAAGATGGAGCTAAAGCTTAAATAGGACTAGCAAAGCCAATTCATGCTAGTTGAATGCATAAATGAGAGTGACAATCAAACCATCTAATGTTAGGCTACGAGTTTTTGATCCTATATTGAATATTATTGGTAAATTACAATTGAAAAATAACCAGAATAAGGGAGAACTTGCTTAGTCCCTGAGGTGAGATATTCGTGATATTCCAAAACTATCCAAAATAAGGGAGAACTTGCTTGGTCCTTTAGGTGAGATATTTGTGAGATTCCAAAACTAAGTTACTATTCTTTTGATAATATGAAGCTCTCTTCTATACTATGTGGTCGGGTCGGTTAAATTGGGCCAGAACCTAGTCTCTACGATGCATGGGCCCATCGGTCCAATCACCAAAGATCGGTCTCATACTTAACAGTTATGTCAAGCCCAAGCCTGATCTAAGCTCCCCTCAGCCCAAGACCAACCCATGCCCTCCTTGGCCCATCCGTGGAAGGAAATTTCCCATGCAAACACGTAAAGACCTAAACCTAACTGCAAAACCATATATAAGGTATAATTCTCCTATGATTAAGGTATGCACTCATAAACCTAGCTCTTGCCTTCACTCATCAAGATCACCTTGCCAAAATACTGACTTGAGCGTCGGAGGGGCTAATCGGGACACAACCCCCGACCAGCCTTCTTTGTTTTGCAGGTACTTTCACGTCGGATTCATCACAGAAAGCAGTCAACTTATGGATCCAAACGGTAACGTACAGTTCAGCCAAAATCCGGCGGAACCAAATTCTTTTTTAATACTTTTCATTTTAGAAAAGAAGATAGTTAAATTTAAAATAAAATTTAATCCAATCTTTTCATTTTAGAAAAGAAGATAGTTAAATTTTGGCAGCTTGATAATATAATTCAAAAATTTTAATCCTAAAATAAACTTTTGCAGCCATATTTCACGATAATATAATTGAAAACTTCAAGTCTTAAAACTTTTGAGCTTAATGCATGCTATAAACTTGACTTATTTAGTATATATAATAATGACTGTAGGCATCATAAATGCCTTTAAGAGAGAATAACATGATATGTAATGAACAAAAGGGAGATGTTAAAGTTACTTGGAGAGATACTAAACTTAGTTGGATATGCAGCTTGAAACTATTGTCTTATATTATGTTTGGTACACTAATTGGTGTTCGTATGTATAAGCAATAGGCATGATATTAAATTTATTTAACCCCTTTTCTTAAATTATGACATTTATTTGACAATATGACAATATGTATTAAATTAATAAAAGTGAGTAGTGACTTTATTTCATGCATATGTAATAACAACAACAACCCAGTAGAAAATCCTGCTAACGCACAAGGTTTAGGGAGCTTTAATAGTACGTAGCTTTATTCCTAACTAGTAAATGTTGTTCCAAATTCAAAAGATATGAATTATTTAATGAAAATGATTCCCTGCATAGGGTGTTGTAATTTATACATATGATTCTCTTCTATAAAATCAAAAGTAGATAATAAATTTGAAAGATCAACTAAGTGATTCCCTACACAAGGTGTTGTGATTCATACAAATGATTCCATTTATAAAATCAAAAGTAGAAAATATATTCGAAAGATCAACAAAATGATTCCTTGCATATAGTACTTGCGCAGGGTGTTGTAATTACATATATATATAAAACAATGACAAGTTTAGACAATAGATCGTACAAATTGTCCATGAATAATTACATATGACAAAATAGTGTTCATGAGTTTTAAAAAAACAAAAGAGTAGAAGCTAGCTATACATGCCCTTTACTCCTAGTTCTTTTTGCTCCCTCTTCTTTTAACCTTATGGAAAAGCCAAATTTTCCAATTTTGGTTGCTTTCCTTTTTGATTTAGACTCTTGAATAGGTTCCTTCCCTTTCTTTGTGATCCATTTACTAAAATGCTTCTTGAGAAGGCATCCACACGTGACCCTACAATTAATAAATAATGTTAGTTGTTATTATCACTTACATTCTTACTTTAATATGAAAAATAGCTTACTATAATTTCGCTCATGGTAACTAACCCAAGTTTTGACATCTTACAAGTTCTTAAATTATGTCCAGCTTGTTTAGAATTCTTGCAAGTTTCAAGGCCTCCACTCCTTGTTTAAATAATTTTGCCTTTCTTACTTCACCAATTTCCCCTTTTCTCTTCTTTTTTGGCCTTCTATCTCTTTTTTTATACGGGGGTGATTGATCTTCTCTCCACATTATTCTCTGGGAATAAGCCCAAACGGTTCACTTGATACTAGATTAATGCTCTTCTAATAACACCTTATATATGTCTCTGTTGAATAGTACTGATGTTACATAATCCTCATAATCTCCTCTCTCCAAAAAAATCACTAAAATGAAATTTCTACAAGGGATTCTAGTAAACTTCCATCTCCCATACGTGCATTCATTTATTTGAAGGTTCACAATATAATGGCTATACATGTAGTGCTCAATTTCAAATTTCCCATTACTTGCCATAAATGTGTTAAGTTATTAGTAACATTTGTGTAAATAGGTATGAAATGCAAATAATGTTATTACCTGTAAAATGAGCCAAATAATTTGTAGCCTCCTCCTTATTTTTCTTTAGCTTTGACATAATGTTAGGACATATCTTCCCATTGTAAGCATCCATTCCTTACTTTTTCTGATAAAATCTCTTCATGGTAGCTCTTTTCATCACCTTTAAGTAAGTAAAGATTGGTTTGTCTTGTACATTCATCAAATATGCATTGTTGTGTTGCTTAATAATAAATTGCTCTTACATCTTCTGTCAAATACATATCTACCCCATCTCCTCTCGGGAATATTTGTTAACAAATCATTATCATACTTGTTTATGCTCTCTATCTTGCTCATTTGCCGTTTATAACCTTGTTGAAGCAATACTCCACATCTAGTCTTTGTAAATGGTTGGTAATTTATACTTGCTTTATATATTGTCCATAAGTTCTTAAAGCAATAATGATGATCAAAATGTGGATAGTCATGCTGAAGTCGTTCTTGTAAATCCTGCATCATATGATAAAGGTATGATCGGTAAGAAAGAAAGTGAAATATGAAATTTACATTAAAAATATTTAATTAGGGATAACATATTCAAAAGGCTCTAATCTTTTAAGATTTTTTATATTTAGTGTCCAAGTTTTTAAAAGTTTCAATTGAGCGACCAACCTTTTAAAGTCTTAATAATTCATTTCAAAAGGTTATTTTTTACAATGTGGTATATCTAATATATGCCACATGGATGTCCATTTGTTATCCATATTAATAAAAACTATTGTTTGATTTGAATTGTTAAGGTTACAAAAGGTTGACCACTCAATTGAAAATTCTGAAAGCTTGGATACTATATTGAATAAATCCCAAAAAGTTGAGCATTTTGTGATTTATTATTCCTATTTAATTATGTCTATTACTCATGAAGACCTATGATCGAGCGTTGCCAATGTTATCTAATAAGCATCCTAAAAACCATATCCATCTCTTTTAATTCTCATCTTATATAACAACCAAAGCCAATAGAAATATAATATCATTAGGGTCCCATCCAATGATTGTCAGTAGCTGTCAAGCATAGCTTATCTTTAAATGATAGCCATCAATGTAAACCTAGATTTTACTTGTTTAAGACATATATATCATAAGTCAAACATATATTTAGGAGATTTGATGTATAATAAATTGGCCTTATTACTGTCCACCACCACCAAGAAGTAACGCTATTAACTTGTCATATTGTGCCACGTTGTCTCTAACCAATAAATACAAGGGATACCTTTTATCTCTATATGCTTTGATGCCTATCATATCTTGTTGGTAATATGTTAAAATAGCCCCTTT
The DNA here is from genome assembly GCA_025434745.1 of Erythroxylum divaricatum. Lineage (NCBI taxonomy): Eukaryota > Viridiplantae > Streptophyta > Magnoliopsida > Malpighiales > Erythroxylaceae > Erythroxylum > Erythroxylum divaricatum. The sequence continues at coordinate 48,343,542 of JANTPM010000246.1, forward strand.
AACTCATTTATATGCCAATTAAGATAGTTTTAAAGTTTGTTAAATACTTATGAGCAACCCACTTTTAATCAACTTTTTTTTACCATCAAATGACCTTTCACATGAATTAGAATCATGGAATATCTTAGTTTAAAATGAAGCTTTATCTTGTGTAAGGCTTCCATGTATTCTCCATCCACATTTCTTCTTACACTCTGTAGTAACTCTTGGCCTTTCATTCTTGATAAAAACGTCAAATCTCATCTGAATACTCATGTTCATCAAAGCCTTCCTAAATGTGTCAATAGAATCAAATATCATTTCTTGCTTTAAAACAAGTCTCTCATCATTTAAACTATAAGAACAAAGTGCAAATATTTAGGCTTTTTCTTCCTCTCCTCATTAGAATTTCTTTTTATACCACCAGTTTGTTACCATCAACAGCAACCTCATCATCACCTATGTCAATATTCTCAACATTAATACACCACTTACTCATGATAAGTAACTTTTCTTTTATGCCACATCTATAGAAACCATCAGGAATATCTTCACTTGAATATCCTAAGTTACCAATATCTATTGATTGGTTTTTATTGTATAATTGGTCATTTGAATCATTTAATGCCCATATCCATGTTCAACTTCAAATGCTACTGGAATGGGTGGAAAAAAAGGTACATCTATGGGTGTCATAATCGGTGTATTTGTTGATGTTGGCAAACCTTCCTCATCATCATCTCTAACTACCTCAATTGGATTATCAACCTTAGGATCAATAACTTGGCTTAATTTAAGGTACTTCTCCCTATCCATAACCACCTCTACTTTCTTCATTTTCTTGCTTTAATTACAACAATCAAACTCCTTAAATCATTATCATTCTGTAATGGAATCAAACCATCTTCAAAGGAATCATGTGGGAATTTATAAGTAAAATCCCACACTTCTCCATACCCTAACCTCTTATCATTAAGCATAAAATCAATCAATGTAATCTCATTTACCTCATAACCAAAACAATCTTTCTCTCTAAATTTATACACCATTTTTGGTTTAAATTTGAAGCATCCTCTATAGAAGTACTCAAACTTAGTTATGGGATTTAAAGTACTTACCATTCTTTAAACATAATTTACAATAAAAACAAATGTCACATTATATAATTGTATCTTTAAGTATATGCAATTTCTATACATTACTAAATTATTCACTTTGATTGATATTGAATATTTCAAATATACGCTATATGAATTCCTTCAATAGCTCACATTGATTGATATTGGTCACAGTGATATGACTAATTATTTATCACCATTAAGGTATAAAGGAATAAGTGGATGATGCAAATTGATCATGTTTTAAACATAGAAGCATTGTAAAAAGTATTGAGTGCATTTAACCTTAGTTGAATTCAAATAGACCATCATATATTCATTGTCTAATACATCATTTCTAGGTAATAATAGATCATCATTCATTTAAGCACATCATTTTAATCTCCAGCCTAGATATGTTGGTACTTAGAGGCACATAGTTATAGATAGGAGTTAGCAGTTCTGGCTTTTCATGGGGATCTTTGCCTTCAGACTCTTATAGACATCCATGTTTTATACACTTGCTTTTCCTTTCTTTTATCTCATCTTTACATATTAAAACCATGTTAGGAGTGGTTAAAACCATGTTAGGAGTGGTAAAGGACTAACCTGATAAGCTCTACTATTTCCTACAACTTATACCCTAAAATAAAAAAAGCCTAGTTCTTCTAATTCAAGTACAAGCTATATTTTTCTTTAATCACAGCCTGTGAGGAAAATATAAGACTTAAAAATTTTAATAAGTTCTAGTATGGCTTTGATTCCTTGTAACAACATATAATAGTAAAAGAAGTGAGAGTTAATAGTAAACATGCATTAAATTATATAAATGGGCTTAGTTACAAGATAATACATAACCAAAGATTTTATATAGTTGTGGCCATATTCCTTTTTAAAACCTAAAAAGAAGTATAAATAGGTAAGTGATTGTCTACATTACGTGAACCATTTTCCAAGTAGAGTATATATATCTATAATGTCTTTAACTTACCACTTGTTTGGTGAGTTCCAATTAGACGCATACAAATTCTTTTATTATTCAAGTAACTTTGATAGCCTCACAAGATGAAAAGAAACTAGTGACAAATGTTGTGGATGGATGAAAGAAGTAATGAGAATCTTATATAAAAGGGGAAATTTCAATTAACTCCTAGTCAGATAGAGGATATTGAATCGAGTGTTTTGTTAAGAAAAGTTGCATTTATTTTCAATATTTTTCTTATTTATAAAGGTTATGGTTGCATGGTTTATAAGTATGCTTATGCCTATGTCTATAGGGATTTTACTATAGACAATATTAAATAATACAATATATACTCAAGAATTATAGAATGTGTTACTGTTATGTTCAATAATACAAAATACGAAACTTTTATAATTTGTTTGAATACTTAGCAATAAACTGTAGAATGTGTTACTGTTTACTATTTATGTAAAAAACTGATGGCCACTAAGTTGACTATTACAAGCATTTCATAAATACACAATGTCGAACAACATCACAATTAACATACTATGAAATAATTCAGGGAAAGAAAACATAGTCAAAACCATACTATAACTTCACCAATAATTGATCATAGAAGAAGTTGATATAAATTAAAATTCTTAAAAAATGTAATTTCATAAAAATTTTTATTCGGTCGTGATTGATTTTAGCACAATCAAAAATAAAAAATTAAATAACACAATGTAAATCAACGCCAGAAATTTGTTAACATAGTTTGACATATTTTGCTTACGTATGTAGGGCCCTCACCTAACTTAATACTTTCACTAATGACAATAGTTTTATACAAGACCTTACTGAACCTACTCACTTAACCATCGACACTATCTCTCGTTCTCATAACCCATGAAAATATTTCACAACAAATAACATGATTGACTCGTATTAACCTCAATAGAGGATTTTCTCAACAATGTTTGAAATAAACACTTCAATAATCAACATAAACAAATACACATGAGATAAGAAAAATAACTTCCCTAGTAATTCCAACTTCTTCAATGAAAGATCACAAAATTATCCATCAATAAATCTGCTGTAGTTTTCAAGATTATCATCATAACATCACATACATAGTAGCAAACAAATTTTCAACAAGCGTAAACGTTTCTTCACCGAAACCATGCAAATATCGGGGCTACAATAACCACAATAGCTGCTGGAATTTTTTGACACCACTTCCACTATCAATAGTCACTCAAATCAATAACCAATCAATTCACCAAAAGCCATACTCAAACCAAGAAACAAACATGTTTTCAACCAGATCATAGCATATATGCCCCGACCACTAGACAAGTATTATATGAACCAAGAGAAAAATCTCAGTAGCAAAAATTACCCAATCAATGATAAACACTCAAAAGAAACGCAACACCCACAAAATCAACCCAAGGTACATTATTTTTCGAAGAAATACAGCTGAACACAAAACATGTAGTCTATGTTAAGTGATCCAACCAAAACATTTGCAATAGATAGAGTTTTATCTCCACACAAATGGCTACTAAATATTATTGAAAATCACCCTTGAAATCCCAGTTGCCAAGTCATCCAATATCTGTCATTTTTCCTTTCCAAAAAAGACAACATTCAGCCCACTATACATATGAAACTAGCCATATTACATTTGCTATAATTAATTCAAAATTCCCAAAAAAATTTGAATCCTTAGATAACCATTATCCAAAAAATATGCTATCTATTTAAATCCCATCCAATTAGGATTAAATCTTATCAAACTTGTCTTAGAAGAGTGCCACATAAACATAACTAGGTCCAGTTATCAAATAATATCCAAAATTAAATAATAAGATATATATCTTAACATAAATTAACTCACCAGAAAAATCAAATTCGAGACTGAAAAGATATAATTGCTTTTGAAACTTCCCATAATGAGAAAAACCTAATTCCTTTCCAAAAATGTTAGGTTCTATTTTAGGGATTGATAAAACTACAAACTTTTGAAGTTTCATGCTACATCGTATAGATTGTGGAAAATGATGTTGTATGAAGCAAAGCATCTTGTAGGTTATTTAACCCACATCACGTTGTTTCTATAGTGTCATGTAGACTCCTAATAAGTGATACAATGTCATTTTTGCACAAAGAATTATGGTTTTTAACAACATATAAACATTATAGAAATGGACAATATAATAACTAAATAACAGGGGTAGTATTTGATAGTTTGTAAAGTTAGAGACTAATGTGATAATTTATCAAACCACAAGGGGGTTCTAAGAATTTAACCCTAAATTTTATTCAATTTGACATCTATGAAAACATTCCACTTTGACTACTTTGGTGATTAAAAAACATAATTATATTATGACATATTTGGCATGAAGTTGCTAATCAACCTATACAATTAAATGAATTACCAACCCCTTGTTACCCCTTGTCAAACAATATAAAATCTCTGTATAAAAACATATGATCTAATTCATATTTGAACTAAGCTGTAAAGTTTTAGAATTTTAACTCCATCCTCATAATATGTTAAGAAACATAACTTAATATGTTTTGTTTAATGCTAAATGACCTAGATGAAAGGTTTTTAAAACTGAACATAAGCATCATTTATATATCAATATGACTAAAACAATAGCTTTGTACTATGTTACTCATTTAACCTAGTGAAAATCATTGTCATAATAAAACTTTTCAAAAAAAGAAGAAGAAGAAAAAAACAACAACAACAACAACAACATTAAATAAATTAAGGCTTTACCATTAGAGATAAAACAAGAATCATTAATGAAAAAAATCAGGCATTCTTAAACCAATCGCTTTGATACCATATGTTAAGATATTCTTAATTAGATAAATAAAACTCTAATTTTGTATAAACATAGTATCTAAAATCTCAAGAACTATACGATTTTTACAATTAATTATTCTTAAGAGAAAAATATACATTGATCTATGATAAATTCTTGAAGATAATCAATGATTATAAGAAGATTTCAAAAGAAAGTGTGTTTTTCTTTTTTGACTCATTTTAGTTTGATGATTTACTTTTATTGAATGAGAGAAAACTATTGTTATAGGTACAGAGAATTCTAGTTTCTAGTTAAGGTTTCTTTTATATTACATGTACCATCAACATGTGTATTAATTAAAATCTCTTTTTATTGACTAATATAATGTTGACACATAATAATTATTAAATTATAATTATCTTTTGATTAAATAATAGATAACTAATAAAAATATGTCTATAAATCACTAAAATAAAACTGTAAAAAATTTACATATGATATGATCCCACAACTTCAATCATGTATTAATATACAAGAAAGATGTATTTTTGACATTAACATTTTTATCAAAATATAAGTTAAATTATAACGTTTGGAGTGCTTAAATTTAATAGAAATATTTTCAAAATGTTCAATTTAAGCTTTAAAATAATGAACTTCTTTAAATATATCAAGCCCTCGAGAGAGCTTCGACGATGATGAACCTTAGGTTTCTTAAAACGATGTGTTTCTATTTTTCGAAGATTAGGTTTACCTTCTTCTCTATTAGGCTTCAGTCCTGGACTTAGACCAATAATATCTTAGGCTCGTCAACCCTTCAAAAGACAAGTTGCCCTTTTCGGCTATGTCCATGTTTATTGGTCCATTTTGATTATGCTCCATGTTTCTTTTCTTCACTTTTTTCTTTTTATATTTCTTTAATTACTCTAATAGAAAGTTGTTACTTTATTCTTGCGTAGTTGTAGTTTGTTACAATCTATTTCAAGTCTGTGTACGAGCCTATACATAGGCAACAAACCATTCAATAGAATTTTGAATCCATTTATTCTTTCTGTTGTTTTTCTATCATGGTATCATAGCTCGTTTGTCTCTATGATTTGGGGTGGTGCTCGGTTTTGTCTCTTTACCCAATATGCCCAACAGATGTCCGACCCTACTTTGCGCTGAGGTGGACGTGCTAAGAATTCTACATCGTACAAGTATGAGTGTATTCAACCATTTATAATAATTTGCAAACCTTTCCTTTCCAGCTAGTTTTTGGAGGTGAGTTAGGCCTTTCACCATGATATCAGAGCACCACAATAGATCTTTATTTTGGCTTCTTTCTTTGGTCATCAGTGTAGCAGCACCACACCAGCTTCTTATCCTTCTTTTTTTGTTTTCTCCTTTTTCATTAGTCTTCAACTGTTCAGTTTTTTAGTTATTCCTTCTTCCTTTCTTTGTCATGTCAGGCCCCTTATACGCCCATGTCACTGCAAATCAATGTCAAAATAATTACAGACTAGAGGATCATCTAGCTAGTCCCTATTATTTACACCCTAATGAAAACCCCTCTTTTAATCTTGTTTCTTCTCCTCTCACTGGTACCAATTACCATCCATAGGCAAGATTTATGTGAATGACCCTTTTATCCAAAAACAAACTAAAATTTATTGATGGTACCATACTCATGCCTGACAAAAATGATCCCTCATTTGTATATTGGAAAAGATGCAACACAGTGGTCTTATATTAGCTCTTAAGATCAGTGTCTAAATCTATAGCACAAAGTGTGATATGGTTTGATTTAACACTGGATATTTGGAAGGACCTAAAAGGAAGATATTCTCAGGCTGACTCCTTTATAATATTAGATCTACAAGAGGAAATCTACGCTTTTCGTCAAGGAACCCTTTCTGTCTCAGGCTACTACAGCCATTTAAAAATGTTATGGGATGAGTTCCTCAACCACAGACCTCTCCCTAAATGCAGCTGTCAACCGTAATGTTTATGTGATCTCTTAGCTTCCATAAAATCCTATCAAGATGGTGATTGTGTCATCAGATTTCTTAGAGGTTTGAATGAGTCCTTTTCAACTGTTAAATCCCACATCATGCTTATGGACCCCTTGCCCAACATTAAGAAGGTTTTTGCCATGGTTGCCCAATATGAAAAACAACTAAATCTTACTTTCCAGCACTCCCTCTCCACACCCTCTATTGAACCCCAAGCCTTTTATACTAAGTCTGACCCTAAACGATCTTTCTATCCCAACAAGAAACCTGTGTGTGCTTTTTGTGGCAACAGTGGCCACATAGAAGCTAAATGCTATCGCAAACATGGATACCCCAACTTTTCTCAAACCCCTAGAAACTCTTATTCCACTAAAGACAACCATCAGACTAGATTTAAAGCCATTAACCAAGTAGAAACTAACCTTGAAAATGTTACAATAGATGTCACTGATCCTCCTGTGTTAAAACCATCTTAGGACTCTCTAAGTTATCATCTCACTATAAAATAATACTCTCAGCTACTCCAGCTTCTGCATAAAGAAGGAGATATCAAAGGAAAACCAGTCAGCACTTCTCAGGTCAACACAAGTTCTAATGCTCAGCAAGGTATTCCCAGTCAGTCTTACCTTATATTTTATGGTCATCCATATGGATCCTTGATTCCGGAGCTTCAAACTACATTATCTGCTCCCTAGATCAGTTTTCCACCTATAGGACAGTAGAAAATTTAACAGTAAGAGTACCAAATAATGCCTTTGTCCCCGTCACACACATTGGGACTGTCTAATATTCTTTTTGTGCCTATCTTTTCTTTCAATCTTATTTTCATTAGTAAACTCACCAAAGACTCTCAATGTCAACTAACATTTTTTTTCTCTGACTTATGCCAAATTCAGGACACCAAGTCACTGAAGACAATTGGTTTTGCTAAGCAAGTCAATGGATTATATCATCTCACTCCCCCTTCCTAAGACTTTAACTCCCTTCTATGTACTACTTCAACAAACCAAGACAACTTATGTCATAAAAGACTCGGACACTTATCTAATCAAAGACTCAAAAGTCTATCTAAATTTGATCCCTCTGTTCCTTTTCAATTTATTGTGTGTGATGTCTGTTATTTAGCTAAACAGAGGAAATTACCTTTCTCTACCAGTTTATCAATTGCAAATTCTTATTTTGATCTTATTCATGTCAATATATGGGGCCCTTACCATACACCTTATGTTCTCGGATATAAGTTTTTTCTAACCATTATGGATGATCATAGTAAAATGACTTGGATTTACATGATGAAACAAAAATTAGCAAGCTAGAGACTTACTTAGAAGTGTTTATGTCGAATGACAATTTGGTCAGAAAATTAAACGACTTTATAATGATAATAGCCTGGAATTTTCAATGACAGAATATTACAGAGAAAAGGGCATTTTACATGAAACTACCTAGGTTGAAACACCATAACAAAATGGAAGAGCCGAAAGGAGACATCAACATATTTTAAATGTAGCCAGAGCTTTGAAAATCTAAGCTAATCTACCCACTAAATTATGGTCTGAATGTATTCTCCATGTTATTTATCTAATCAACTGTTCCCTCCCCTCTCTTATCTCATAAATCCCCCTATTATGTCCTTTTTGGCACTAACCCTAACCTTACCCCCTTAAAGGTATTTGACTGCCTCTGTTTTGCTTTCACTAACAAAGCAAATAGAGGTAAGTTTGATACCAGGGCAAGAAAATGTGCGTTTCTTAGTTTTTCTGTAGGTATTAAAAGTTACAAAATTTTTGACTTGACAACTCAAACCTTCCTTCTATCTAGAGATGCAATTTTTTTATGAGAACCATTTTCCTTTTCTTGCTTCACCAGAAGACACATGTTCTTCCTCTCCTATTTTACCTACCCCTTCCCCTCCATCTTCTGCTGATCCACTTCCCTCACCTTTACCCCCACCTATACCCTCTCCTCCGTCTCCTTCTCCTTCCTCTTCTGCTCTCTATAGCTCAACAAGACCATCTTACCCCCGCCTACCTTACAGACTATGACTGTCCCACCCTACCTCATACTTCTCCTTATCTTTTGTCATCTGTTCTCACCTATAATAATCTATCCCCTCAACACCAAGTCTACTCCACTACACTGACACCTTTTAAAGAACTTAGAACTTATAAGCAAGCAACTAAACATCAAGAGTGGAGACATGCAAGCAGGCAGAGCTAAAAGCTTTACAAGACAACAACACATAGGAGCTTACTTTTTTACCTGCAAATAAACAAGTAGTTGACTGCAAATTAGTCCATAAATATAAATTCAATGCTGATAGCAGTCTTCAATGTTGTAAGAGCAGACTCGTCGTTAAAGGCTTCACTCAACAGGAGGGATTGGATTATATGGAAACCTTCTCTCTTGTTGTCAAAGCCACCACCATCCATGTACTGATGGCCCTGGTGGCTTCAAAACAATCACACTTACACCAATTAGACATCAATAATGCATTTCTACATGGTGAACTAAATGAGGAGGTATACATGAAACCACCTGAAGGCTTTGACTTACCTCGTCCGGATATGGTCTGCTGTCTCAAAAAGAGCATCTATGGGCTCAAACAAGCCAGTAGGCAGTGACAATCTAAACTGACCTCAACTTTGATCTCTAATGGCTTCACTCAGTCGGCCTCCATTCACTCAATGTTCAAAAAGAGGAAGCAAAATTACTTCATCTTCCTTCTTATGTATGTTGATGATGTCCTTCTGTCCAGCAACTCCCTTATGCTATCAACAAAGCAATTCCTTGATGACACCTTCAAGATCAAGGACTTGGGACTTGCCAAATATTTTTTAGGTCTTGAACTAGCTCGTTCTTCCTTTGGTATTAATGTAGGACGTCAACCTCTTGGGCCTCGCGTCCTCCAAAGGGCCTCGATCTTTCGGGCCTCGCGCCCACCCCCTTGCAGATATTGTCCGCTTTGGCCTCGGCCTCTAGGGCCTCGCACCCTCACGGTTTTACTTTTCCACAGGACATCCCAAGAGGTCACCCATCCTGGTACTGCTCTGGCCCTAGCACGTTTAACTTCGAAATTCTGATGGGATCAGGTGCGTTAGGGCATGAAAAACGCATTTGCAAGGGAGAGGTTTCCACATCCTTATAAGGCATGCTTCGTTCTCCTCTCCAGCCGATATGGGATACCCCTAAGTATCCACCCCCCTAGGAGGCATAGCGTCCACGCTGGCATATCGCTCGGGTCTTATCTCTGATACCAAATTGTAGTACCTCTATAGGAAAATCCTGGTGTGAGCATCACATGCCCACGGTGCGGAAAACAAAAATTTTTGTTCCGGGACCTTCCCGAAAG
>JANTPM010000246.1:48373498-48384887 GCA_025434745.1 Erythroxylum divaricatum
AACCCCCGACGTGCCTTCTTTGTTTTGCAGGTATCTTCACGTCAGATTCATTACAGAAAGCAGCCAACTCATGGATCCAAACGGCAACGTTCAGTTCCGTCAGAATCCGGCAGAACCACTTATTATTGTAATTATTTTCCTTGGAGGTCTTGATTAATTCTTTTATCATAATCCTTCATGATTCCTAATTCATTCAGTTAAGCTTTTGGCACCAGTTGTACTTTTGTTCATAAAGCTTCAATTTTACATCGATAATTGATTAACTAGATAGTAAAGGAGGTACTAAAGTTTGGCTTCAACACTCTCGATAGAAACTGTTATATCGTTTAACTTTGATACATAATATACTCTCCCCTCAGAACGATTAATTATGGTCACTTAAAGTTAGTACATCCACTAAACATGAATTTTATTGACTTAGAGAAGACTTATGAAATAGAATTTAGTGAAGTCATATAGAGGTGTTTAAAAGTTAAGAAAGTTCTTATGACCTATATACCAATCATTAGAGATATATATGAAGGTGTTAAGACTAGAACAAAGACGATAGGAGGAGATATAAAGAATTTCCCCATCGATATCAACTACACTAAGAATCCTCGCTGAGCCTCTTCTTGTTTGCAGTTGTGATGAATGAGCTCACCAATAATTTACAAGGGGATGTGCCTTGGGTTATATTGTTTGTTGTCACAGTAGAACTTTGGAGGGAATGTTAGAGTCTACTAAAACTGAGTATTTAAAATATAACTAAGCTATAATGTGGCATAAAGATTAATTCAAAAGTTATACCACAAAAATATTGTTTTAAGTATCTTGGTTCCATCATCCAAAGCAATAACAAGATAGATGAGCACATAGTTCATCGTATCTAAATGGACAGGTGGATTAGGAGTTTTATGTGATAAGAAGGTACCATTCAAGAAAAAAGATCAATTTTACGTTTAGCAATTAGGCTGGCCATACTTTATGGAGCAAATTGTTAGCTGATCAAATAGGTTCATAGTCATAAGTCAATAGTGACAGAGATAAGGATGCTCTATTAGATATATAACCTTACAAGAAAAGATAAGGTTATAAATGTAGTGCTAAGAGACAAATTAAGTGTGGCTAACATTGATGGTAAATTAAAGGAGACAAGGTTTAGGTGGTTTGGACCTGTTAAGAAAAGATATCCTAAAACTCGAGTAAGAAGATGCGAAAAGATTGTACTTAAGAACTATAAGAGAAAAAAAAAAAGATCTAAGAAGAAATAGAAGGAGGTGATTGGAAATGATATATCTTTATTAGAGCTTACTAAGGAATTGCTTCTTAATGGGAAATTTTGGCGAACTAGGATATGGGTAAATGGTCTTACATAAAAAGGTTCATCTCTTTTTATAGGTCTTTTGAACATTTTCTTTCGATTCTTGGGCCTTGTATTTAACCTATACACTCATATATATATTACTTCCCCCTTTAGTCATTTTAGTTACGTATTTTTTAATTTCTTTATTCTTATTATTCTTATATTTGTTTATATTTTTTATTTTTATTCTTTTTAAATAATTCTCAAATTTTTTTTCTTTTTTTCCTTATTTTCTTGTTAGTTTATTGAAAACATCTCTACTAATTAGGGTTAAGACTATGTAGTTCTAAACTTCCCTAAATTCCATGTCTCAACAGAATTCTATTAGAATGTTGTTATTGTTGTAAAATTGGGGCATTCATAGGCAAATTTGCTGTTATTATTGGCATGTTCCATCAACTAAAAGGAATTTATCATTATTCATAAAAATACTCTTGGTAGTTTGATTTATTTATGAATTTTTATGGTTTTAATATTTAAAATTTTTATATTTTATTAAATGGACAAATAAATTTTTATTAATTTTGTGGGTAACTTTTTTACTTGTCATTTTCTCAAAAATTTTAATTAAAAATTTAATAGAAGTCTTGTATGTCCATTTACACAAAGTGCCATAACTTTTTCATAGAATATTAAAGCACCAATTTTTGTATATTGAAGAGCCAATCACAAAAGAGCATAGATGCTAAAGGCCCTTGTTTGGAAGTTTCGTTAGCCATGGAATGCTTTAAAATGGCCCCTCCAAGCATCTAAAGAATAAACAATTACGTCATCTTGTACATGGCATTGCTATTTAGGGGGCTCCCCTTGCTTAAAAATGGGGAATCCTAGTAGCAAGAGCTCCTCCCTCGTTTTACATTTTCACTTTCCCCTATATCCACATCTCTCAAATCATTGCAGGTCATCCATTTGATTCCATCATCATCTTGTTCAGAACTCAGCACTCCACAAAGCATTCTCACCTTCACCACAGCGCCGATGAACCTCTTTTATCCTCTCAACAGACTTGCAAATCCCACTACAGCTCCAGTCAAAGGAGGCAACACAGATATTGCCTGCCTGTGCCTTCCATTCACAATCTGTGTTATAGTTAGGATCATGAGATTCGTATTAACAATTTTGTTGCCTTTCAATCTTTTGCATACAGGAGTAGCCTTTCTTAATCATATATAAAACATTGTAGAAACAATGATAACAATGAAGAGGAAACATTGATGAAAGAACACAAGTGAGTCGGTTACACATGTATCAATCATTTTAATTTTTATATTTGGACCATAAAACCTAATGGCATTATCATTCTTCCAGTACTACTTATTGCAAGTGTCCTTTAACACACCTATTGTGCAAGTTTCCTATCCTTATCCTTCCAAGATCTACTTAACTGCGGTTTTCCAGGACAAAGCTCTAAACTGGAAATTGTGATCAACTTTGCTTATACCAACAAATGATGCACAACCAACATCGATAGCAAGTAAATAGGCGAAGCCTTGGCAAGCCAAACCACACACCTATGCATCAACTTACAAAAAAACATGAGATGTGGGTACAAGAGATTACCAGGTGGAGTACCACAACACAGTCTTCGGTCATCAATATGCTCAACATCCAGCCCAATGAACCACGAACCTAATGAGACATCCTCATTTGCATACTTGTGAAGCACATGCCTGGATGATTACAAGTTAAGGGAGACACTTTGGCATAAAGAGTTGATCCTTTTTTTTTCCCCTTAAGATACTGAAACTTACTGATTAATTGCGATGTAATTAGCTAAATCATTTGATATAGCATATAGCTGCCCTGTAGCATGACGAAAATACTTGCTTCCTTCCTCCCCAAATTTCCAATACTCAGGTTCGTGGTATTTGACTCCCCTATTAGAGAAACAAGAGAGACCAAGGACAAAAAATTGTAATTCTTACTAATGAGCAAAAGGTGAAACCAAAAATATCCTCTATTAAAAGAACAGGAAGCAAAAATGAGTTGAAGGATGTTTTGCTTACTTCTGAGCAAGAACTGGGCCAGATTTCATACATCCAATATACACCCTTGGTTTTGACCGATGTCTTGCCAGAGTTGCCCCAAGTGTTGCTGCAAATACAAGCAGGATGGCCTCCGTTTAGTAATAAGATATCACAATCTAACATTGAAAAGAATATAGCAGGAATGACTTCGAGTATACAATGTTTATGTTATTTGTCTGATAGAATCGTATCGGTTCCCTTTGCATGCATTGATTGTAATTAAGATACAAACCAACTTTTAAATTGTTCACAAATCATAAAATTGAGATTAAAAAAAGATAATAGATGGAAATAATGTCAGAGGACGAAAAAGTTATTTTGTGAACAATAATTTGCGAGTCTTAACAAAATCACTTGAACAATAATTTCCTCTTTATGTATATAATTTTATTAAAATCTTTCAAATCCATTTTTCATGCATCACCTCTTCTCTCACCAAGTGTTATCTTTTCTCCTATACGGATTTTGGCCAAGCACACATGCAAAAGCTCACACACACCCAAAAGCAATGTTGTTATGAGGAAAAAACCATTTTATCTAAAGAGTTTGACTACGTGCATACTGACCTATATTAACATGCACATCATCATCAACTTTGACGTAGAAATCTGCATCCCATAATGCAACAGCAGTGGCAAAGTACGCCTTTGTTTTTGCAGACAATTCAAGGTAACCCTCAACATGATCCTGCTCATGCAGATTGTTATAAGTTTTTCTTTATGCACACTTTGACGACCTTGCTGTGTCATCCAAGTTTGGTAGCAGACTATTAAGAGATGACTCGGATAGAAATATAGAGAAATCTTACCAGCCTCAGAAGGTCACCATGCTTCTGGTCTTCTGCTTCAACCGCTCTATCGAGGATACCACCAGCTGTAGCACTAGTGATTGAACAACCAGGTACAAAGAAACATAAATCAGATTCCATCTTTCATATATGACCTGATTTTCAAGTTTGAGAAGTATGTGTATGAACTATTACAGAAATGAGATAGCAGTATATCTGGTGAGTAGTCTAATAGTAAAGTAGAATCTCATAATTCAATTTTAAAGTGCATTTTCAAGGGATGGCAACAGTGGCAGCACTAGGTGGTCTCATATGCAGTAGGTTTTTAATTCCCGTTCAACAAGAATAAGGACCATATCCTGGTCCACAACTTAGCATTTTATTTTTAGTATTTGATCATTTGATGAAAAAGATGACTCGGCTAACCCATTTATATATTCAGTCCCAGGAAACAGGATCAGTAGGGCAATATATCAGCGCTTTAACAGAACATCAATATTCTGAACTCAGAAAAGTGCCCACCTATGACCTATTACAAAACGAATGATGATACCCTTCTCTTCCTCAAGCTTCTTTCTCTTGTTTCCTAGTGGTTGTGAAGGGAAAAAAGAAAAGGAGGATTAGCATATCAGTAGTAACCTCAAAAGGAGTTATGCATCAATTCCAAATTGATAGAGGATAATAGTCACCAACCTTGAGGCATCCAGGTAGCACGTACTGAATCTCTCCGCTTTCGGCTGCTAAAAGCAGTGTTTATGCCTACAACCATTAAATACTTCCTTTTCCTATTTGATTCGGTAATTTTCAAGTTGTCAGATACTGGAGAGCCATTAAGGATCGATTCCTGTACAGCCCTTGCTGCGGCTAACTCCATCTCCAAATTTGAAATTGTTTTATCTAGAGTTCTGTTGCACAAGCAAAAGATCAATATCCACTGGTTAAGAGAGATTGACATATTCAGAAAAGAAAAGAAGCTTACTGTATGGCATGGTGCGTTTTCGAAACTTCTCCCATGATGTTCCTCTTTTCGTGCTTTCCGTCCTTCTGATGGAACCAAAAGTTCACAAACATACTTGGGATCAGCATATAGCAAAATTTCCTTTTGCAAGCAAACAGAAAGTCCTCACATCATTCAAATGTGAACTCACAGTTTCTGGAGCACAACTCTCCGGAAGTAGCTTCAGGTTTTCTTCACCTGTTATTGTCCTTGATACATCTTTATCTTCGGGCACCACCCACATTCTACGATCAACAGATTCACAAGCATCTCATAATAAAAGCTCTTTCATCGGGTAAAGGATCACAATGAGAACTTTTGTAGAAACTTAGAGATACAAGCAACCTAGACCGACCAAACAAACAAATAATCCCAAAATAGAAACCGAAAGCCTAAATAACTAATAAAAAGACAAACAAGCAATTTCAATTTTGGGTTACAGAGTACATTATAGAATGAAGACGCTACAAAATTGACAATTCAAATCGAAATCAAGAACTACAAGATAGAAAAATTACCTATCAGAGAATAGCATCCCAGCACAGAAGCAACCTATACAAAGAAGAAGGGTCCATTTCTTTGACACCACAGTCTTTGCAGCAGGTTCCCCTCCAGCTCTATTCTTCCAACTCATTGTGGTCAAGATTCTTCAACCAATCTGCAATCTAAGTTGAACGGAAAACCATTTCAAATCCTGAGTTTCAGCTGACCCCGACCTTGATCCCAAAAGATCTCCTTTACCCCAAATTTCAATCTCCAGAGACCTTAAAACGCAAAGTTCTAGACTAAGATGGAAGAGAATGAAAATAGAGAAGCACAAGAACTAAATTCAGGCACGAAGAAACCTGTGCAGAGATACATATTTGTGCATAAAGACCGATGTTTTCAGATTAAACTAAACAAAGACTGACATTTCTCTCTAAGAACAGTTAGCTCTCGCTAACTGCGACTTGGGTTTTGAAGACTTCAAGTTCTGAAAGTTGTAGTTGCAGAGGCTGTGGAGTTCCCTAGAAACATATTTACAACTCAGACTTCAACAACCTTCGAGCAATCTTTTTATCTCATAATGGCAAAATGTCCATGTGAGAAAACTTCGAATACTCTAGCCAACCACCTTAACCAACCTTCTCTTTCTTAATGTCTTGTCCTAATTGTACGTTTACAGCCTTGTCTAACCGACACATCAACTACCCTGTCTTAGGGACATTGTCCTTCAAATTCTAGGATCCAACAGGAACAAAACAAGTTCACTTATGCTTAAAGATCATGAGTCCACTTGATTCAATTGAAAATATCATGTGCCCATGTTAAAAAGATACGATTTTGGAATTCGTTTGGCCGCCATAGACCTTGAAGTTTAAATGTTTAAAACACATCAATCGTTTTGAGAATCAAAATTACAGACTGAGAAAGATCCCCTAAAAATGACAAGTTTCGAGTTGCCATGAACGTAGAATTAAATCATATGAGACCAGAATTGCAATATCTTATCATCTCGATCGAACTTGCCCATAGAATTAGCGAGTAAACAGCAAACTTGGAGCTGTATAAAGCTTAGTTATTTCCCTTTACGAGTGTCCACCTAATGAAGCACAAGAACCAATAATGCGCTACTCATAAATTATGCTAATCTTATCAAAGGATGGAGAAGGACTGATTAAGTCGGCGGTTTATTAGATGACATGTTTTCTTCTTTGTAGCTACTGACTAAGAAAGTTGACTTGTCTAGGATTTGACGTACCAACGGTTTGATTAAACTCGCAAACAATAATGAGTTTCCTTATATAGTTCCCACTTAATGTTGATCTGCCACTTCTAATGTTTCTTATTATTAGTATTACTTTTTGTGGGATAAGTCGCGTTCACGACTTCTCGATTGTTTATTACATAAATTTTAGAATGTATTACCATTCACCACTTACGATTGTTTGGGATCATTTTTGTAAGTTTGGTCTTTTTTGCATGTTTGTTGCTTGTTGTATAGAGTTAATAAGGAATCTTGATGATTGGGCTTGATTGTATAACTAATTAGTCTAAATCTCTATTGTCATCTTATTGCCGTATGTTTAAGTTGTTAGACATTTTTGCCCCAAAAGGTAATTTTGTCAATGTCTCTGAAGTTGGACTAACATTAATTATAATTTTGGTTTTAAATAAATTACCGGTTAAGTTGCGTCATTTGATCCAGATAAAAATAATAAAGTGGCCCAATAAATGATCTAAATTAATGGGTCGAAGTCCGGATGGAAAATGGGTCCCGATCAGTGTGGACCGGGTCCATATCGACCTTGTGATGGGGAAGCCCGATATGGAAGTTATATATATAGGTTAGGTCTCCTGCAGTTACTCAGAGAAAAGGAAAAGAACGTTCACGAGCATGAAGGTTCCTGACCCGTTAAGGAAGCTCGGAACGCTGAGGAAACTGTAGAAAGGCCTAGCCCGTACGTCGGTGAGCGTTTTCCGTAAAGGACCCAGGAGATTCGGAGATGTTTGGAGCTCGAAATCGGCATCGGAACCCGAGGTGGAACCGAATCCAGGTATTCCGTATTACCTTCGTTTTTGATCCTTTCACGTGATCCTGGGATACGTAATAAGGTCTTCTCTACGTACTAACATTTGATACATGTAAAAATAGTAAAAGTAGGCATAATACGTGCCCAAATTTGATCAGTCATTTAGATGGGAGACTATTAGTTGATTCACCAATTGTGAACAAGGGAAATTGATTACTGCTATTCTTGTTACTGTTTTGAGCAACCTGTTGACTGTGATGAAGAGGAGGATGGGATTTGGAGGCTGACGAAGGGACCAAATCCTTCATAAATAGGACCTTGGAAGAGAGCGATCCACCTATGCTATGGACAGAAAGCCTCTAACAAACTTTTAGCTAATGCTAATGATTATTTGTAATCATATTATAACGTGCAGAAAGTAAAGAACCCCAACTACAAGGGGAAATGGAAGCCACCTTTGGTTGATAAACCAGCTATTGTGCCTTGTCTCTTATATTTCGTACTGTGGCTAGACAATATCGTCAATTGTCGTATGAACAAGAATGAAGGAAAAGAACATTAAATTAGAGAAAGAAGTTTGCTTGTATTCTTGAGGCTGATAGGGATGGCAATGAGCGGCCTATAGATTTAGATTCAAGTGTTTTTAAAGGGCTAGGCTTAAGTCTAAACTAAATCAAGCTCTAACTATTCTAAGCAAAACGATATCATTTTACGTAGAAGAGTTAAGTCTCGGATAGGTCTAAGCTTAGGGTAACCTAAGTCAGACTCAGTTAAAAAAGACATTATTTTATACTTTTAACTTAAAAAATTATTTTAAAAAATCAGTGGGACTGACCCATGAGCCAGCCCATTGTTATCCCTAGAGACTGATACCAAACTTTGCAGTTCTTCATACTTTAAAATGTCTATTTTGCAAGACACCATCTTTTATTAAGTTGATCTTCCAAATTTCCTTTTGAGAAAGATCATAACTTTTTGAAGCAATCAGTCATACAAATTTGTATCGCTGTCTATTTTATTAACCATATCCATGTAGTTAGTCTAGATGTTCCATTGGATCTCTATTTCTAATGTCATTTCTCAAACAACTTTTCTTGATCCAGATCCTTAAGTGCTGAAGCCGATAAAATATGTGGGTGTTAAAGTTTGTGAGTTGTGTAATATGAGTTGTGTTACCTTATTGGAAGTCAACAATGTACGGTATTGACATAAGATTGCTCATAGGTCATGTATAAAACTTCAAATGCCTGTAGGTAAACTGCTTTGGAGGAACAAATCATCGTACGTACATTTTCTAAATTTGAAGTTGACAAAACCACCAAGTTGCGGTTGATTTGCACGACAATTAGACCGTTGTCTGAATTCAAAGATTTGCTAGATTTTTGTCTCCATTGGTTATACTAGCTGCATTGCCAAGTTGTGGTATACTTAGATTGGATTTGGGTTTGTGAAATGAAATTTCTTATTTTTCCAGGACATCGACCTACTTTAACTTTTAAGAACTGGCATTGATACAGCTACCCTGGCTAAGATTCTGCTTAGTATAACTTGGCAGAATGGTTAAAAGTTTTCATATTTCATGGAGTTCTCCTAACTATGACCAGCCCGGGCTTACCTTGATACATGAATCAAATGCTGCATTGCAGGTCAAGGATGGATCTGCTTTTGATAATATTCTGGTTTGTAATGACCCACAATATGCAAGGCAAGTTATAGAAGATATTTGCGCCAATAACAAGGAGGTGGGTAGTTACTGGAAGGGATATATCTGACATCTGATTCTGTGTAGAGTCTAATTTGATTTTCGCTGTATGTAAATTCTAGGCTGAGAAAGAACCTTTTAAGGAAGCAGAGAAAGGAAGGAGATCCTGAGAAGAAGAGGTGATAACATTGGGCATCCAAGTCTGCTGTCCTACGCATTAGACATTTCAAAATGAAGTTGAAAAAATGTGGGAATGAACATGTTTCTTGCGTAATGATTTGGCTACTAGTAGAACAGTAACGAATTTGTAGAAGTCATAGTGCAAGCGTTCTGGTACCTGGAAATGATAATTTCTTGCTGTCAATAGTTTTTTTTGTCAATGGCTTACATTATTTCTCTTTGGCAGGACGAATTACGAAAATCTTACAAGTAGTCAGCTTGGGAGTGGTAGTGCTTCCCTTGTTGAGTGTTGAATATGTTTATATGAACAAGAATCGTTGTTGCAACACATTTAATTTCAAAAAATGCTGTTTTCTCAGCTTTCAAGTGTATGAATCTCATAATGTTCACATACATGTACTCAAAGAGAACTCTGCATTTTGTCTTTTTTGATTGATCTCGTGTTTGCTTCTTCTCAAGACAACTATTTCCAGCTTCTGATTTTATGATTGGCTCAGGAACATAATTGTTAAAAACAAGAAGAAATCTGGAAAAAAACCTCCAACAAAAGAATCTTCCATATTCCCTAATTTGTCATTTTGGCGACACTTACACATAACCTTAATAGCCAACAAAATAACACAAATTGAAAGAATCGTCACCCTGGATATTATAATGGTCCACCTTCAAAGCGCACTCTTCTGTTATTTTCTGTTTACTTCACCCACGTCCACTCCGCTGCACGATACTTGGCCAGCTAGAGATTCTTTGCCCTGAAGTTTTCTTTTTCCACACTTTCTTTACTTACACTCACTCACCTTCTCCCCCTCCATAAGCCACATCGTGCAGTATATATTGATATAATATATATATTAAACGTAATGAACAAACAATCGAATATATATACAAATTTTAATATATTATTACTCTCAGTTAATTGATATATTCATGATTTTTTAGGTGCGCTAGTCTGCCAGAAATTCAACCAACTCCTCACTAGGGCTAACTTATGATGTCATGTGATTGAACTTGTAATCTTTCTCAAATGGTCCTAATCACGCCACATCTTGTTCTTGTCTCTATTCTCAACTCCAGTGCTACACATCATTCATTACTTGCAAACTTTAGGATAAAACGTAATATTCATAGCTTATGTAAACTTTTAAAAACCAATTGGAGAAAAAAAAAAGAAAGTAAGGGACCCACGGAAAACGTCATACTCCACACTTTCCGCGCCAAATTTCTTTTTTCCTAAAATCAACAAACCGAACCATTATTCCTTTTTTTCTATTTCAAAATTAAACCCTCTCTCTCTCTCTCTCTCCGTCTCTGCTTCGTCTCGTCTGTGTTTGGATTGAACAAAAAATGGCCATTGAGGTTCCGTTCGGCGACGCAGCGCCTAAGACCTGCGTGGTTCTCGGAGGCAGAGGCTTCCTAGGACGATCGCTGGTCTCCAGGCTCCTTAAACTCGGTGGCTGGATTGTCCGGGTCGCCGATTCCGCTCGCTTTCTCCAGCTCGACCCCTCCGACTCCGGTGATTCCCTCCTCCGCGACGCCGTCTCCTCCGGCCACGCCTTCTACCACCACGTCGACGTTCGCGATGTCTCCCTTATCGTTAAAGGTAAATGCCGGAGAATGTGAAAGAAGATGATGGAGGATTTTGAGAAGTTTTTCTGATTTGTTGGTGGTTTGACGCTGGATTAGGGAGCAGAGATGATTTTGTAATCGTAGATAGAAGCGGAGGCTTGTTTATGTCTTTATTTCTTCGAGATTATGAACGATGGAATGGAGTGTGGAACTTAGTGCTTTGTCTTTGGCAGTCGAGAAAATGAATGAAAGGAAAAGGAAAGTAAAATATT